>SSNS01000890.1:4367-38741 GCA_006937985.1 Aphyosemion australe
AATATTATTTACAATTATTATTTATAATACTTTTTTTTTTTTTACCTAGAACAGTTCACAGAGCTATAGAACAGAGCCCGTCATTCAGATGGAAGCTGGGACCTGGGTCTGTTCAGGGTGGAGAGGCTGCTCTGGGACTTTGTGTAACACAGATTTCCATCATGGTCACTCGCTCGCAAGCACGCACGCACGCACGCACACACACACACGCACGCACACACACACACGCACACACACACTGCTGCTGCTGGGAGCTCTGAGCTGGTGGCTATGTAAAAAAAGCAGCAGATATATTTATAGTCGTTTATTAGAGCAGCAACACACGTGTAACAATAAGCTAAAACAATTACATAATGTTAAAACTAGAAGGTAATGAAAGATAGATGATTAAAAAATAACTCACCTCTGCTACACCTGCAAGGCTTCACCTTAGCCTGGACCGGTGTAGACTTGTGGATGACTAAATCAGTCTGACAGCAGATTTCTTGGGTAGATTTAGCCTGAAAAAAATAAATAACAGCTTAGATCACGTAGAAAACAAACTGTCCAATATATGAGCTTCATAGCATGGCTGGTGAGTAATCTGACTGCTCTCAGAGCTAACAAAGTGTCCAGAATCAGACATGAATATGTTCTAATCAGATGGACAGGAGATTAGAACAGGGTCAGGCTCTGGTGCAGCTGGAAGCTTCATGCTGGGATGTTCTCCTACTCCGTGTCCCTCCTGCATTTATCTGCTTCAACACTCAGCATTATTATCAACTGGTGTAAAAACTCAACCTGAAACCGTCTGTAACAAACATTATCCCACACAACACTAGCTCTGAGCCTGATGGCTGTGTGGACTGATATTAGCTAAATGAAATGAACCACATCTCTTTCTTTGCATTTATAAATAAATATAGTAATTATAGCTGCTAAATTACAGGTAGGGAGTGATCTTTAGAAGCTGATAAAAGTAATTATTTAGCTTACTCACCTCAAATTGGGCCAGAAATATCCGTTATGGGGAGGAAGCAGTCATTGGGCTCCGTCTAATTCCCGGAATGGTGCGGTGGGCTCCGTCTAATTCCCGGAGCGGTGCGCAGTGGGCTCCGTCTAATTTCTGGAACGCTCTTCAAACCCAACATAATCCAGTTCAAACTCCATCAAGTTGGTGGAGGCACACGTAAAAAACACTAAACTACTATCTCTAACAGCCAGGCTACTAAAACTAAGTAATTATAATACTAGAAGCTATGCTAGGACTCTGACTCAATGCTAATGCTAAACAATAGCTAAACTACAGCAGAAACACTCACTTGAGGCTAACTCCGAGTCCCAACTGCTACAAGGCGTGGCNCATACAGCATTTATTATAATAACTGTAGGCAGACAGGAGACAGAGCTGGATGGTGGTAGTGAGGAAGATGATTCTTAGTCATGGAAGGATAGCTGAGGACTTTCCAGGAACAGGAGATATGGTGGTGTGGCATCTTCTAGGAGAGAGAGGTTTCCAGAGATCTGTAGAAAACAAGAATATAAGTTATTAGTTAATTTATTTTTGATACCAAAGAAAAAAAATATTAAAAAAGGTATTTACCAGGTGAATCAGCTCACGTCAGCACCAAGTGTCACAGGGCCTCCTTCGGGTTGTCATGATGTAATTTAGCTCCGTGCTCACAGCAAAACGCGTGTAACAATAACCTATAAAACAAGTACATAGATAATGTTACAACTCTAAGGTTGTAATGAAGATTACATGATGTTTAAAAATAGATCACCTTTGCTACACCTGCAAGGCTGGACCAGTGCATTCTTGTAGCTGCTAAAACCAGTCTGACAGCACATCACATTGTTGTGGGAGGTAGCTTTAGAGATGAGGAGAAGCACTGTTGAGAGCGGAGCGGGATGGAGGTTAGAAGATCTGTTAGGAGATCCGGAGGACCTGAGGTAAAATGGGATTTTAGTGTGAGTTTGGTAAGCTACTCCTTGGTGCTCTCCAGTGGTAACCAGCCAGGTCTGGGGAGATGTGATAAAAAAAAAACAGCACAAAAATAGAGTACAAGAATATTATTTACAATTATTATTTATAATACTTTTTTTTTTTTTACCTAGAACAGTTCACAGAGCTATAGAACAGAGCCCGTCATTCAGATGGAAGCTGGGACCTGGGTCTGTTCAGGGTGGAGAGGCTGCTCTGGGACTTTGTGTAACACAGATTTCCATCATGGTCACTCGCTCGCAAGCACGCACGCACGCACGCACACACACACACGCACGCACACACACACACGCACACACACACTGCTGCTGCTGGGAGCTCTGAGCTGGTGGCTATGTAAAAAAAGCAGCAGATATATTTATAGTCGTTTATTAGAGCAGCAACACACGTGTAACAATAAGCTAAAACAATTACATAATGTTAAAACTAGAAGGTAATGAAAGATAGATGATTAAAAAATAACTCACCTCTGCTACACCTGCAAGGCTTCACCTTAGCCTGGACCGGTGTAGACTTGTGGATGACTAAATCAGTCTGACAGCAGATTTCTTGGGTAGATTTAGCCTGAAAAAAATAAATAACAGCTTAGATCACGTAGAAAACAAACTGTCCAATATATGAGCTTCATAGCATGGCTGGTGAGTAATCTGACTGCTCTCAGAGCTAACAAAGTGTCCAGAATCAGACATGAATATGTTCTAATCAGATGGACAGGAGATTAGAACAGGGTCAGGCTCTGGTGCAGCTGGAAGCTTCATGCTGGGATGTTCTCCTACTCCGTGTCCCTCCTGCATTTATCTGCTTCAACACTCAGCATTATTATCAACTGGTGTAAAAACTCAACCTGAAACCGTCTGTAACAAACATTATCCCACACAACACTAGCTCTGAGCCTGATGGCTGTGTGGACTGATATTAGCTAAATGAAATGAACCACATCTCTTTCTTTGCATTTATAAATAAATATAGTAATTATAGCTGCTAAATTACAGGTAGGGAGTGATCTTTAGAAGCTGATAAAAGTAATTATTTAGCTTACTCACCTCAAATTGGGCCAGAAATATCCGTTATGGGGAGGAAGCAGTCATTGGGCTCCGTCTAATTCCCGGAATGGTGCGGTGGGCTCCGTCTAATTCCCGGAGCGGTGCGCAGTGGGCTCCGTCTAATTTCTGGAACGCTCTTCAAACCCAACATAATCCAGTTCAAACTCCATCAAGTTGGTGGAGGCACACGTAAAAAACACTAAACTACTATCTCTAACAGCCAGGCCACTAAAACTAAGTAATTATAATACTAGAAGCTATGCTAGGACTCTGACTCAATGCTAATGCTAAACAATAGCTAAACTACAGCAGAAACACTCACTTGAGGCTAACTCCCAGTCCCAACTGCTACAAGGCGGGGCTGAGACCTTGATGCTTTTATAACCTACAGCCGCAGCGCTGCTACGTGCTAGTGCACGGCTACGTTGCACGGTACAGTCTCAGCCATTGGACAAGACGGATTCAAATTTCTTTTGCAAACCGCTGCTGGATAGTTTTGAGCTGAAGAGGGCGCTCCACTGACGTTTTTAGGCTGAATTTTGAGTTTTTGAAGAAAATGCACAAAAATGCAAAAATAATGACTACACATGTCTAAAACACTATTAGACACTCATTTATACAGGTTATCAGCAAAAAAAAGTTGATTTTGGTGTTACTTGCTCTTTAAGATAAGGGGGGGCGTGTCCCGACCAGGTGTGTGTGTCGGGAGAAACGCCAAGCTGACAGCGGAGCGAGAGGAAGACGAGGGAGAAATAAGGACAGTTTTGAAAGAAACGGGATTATTTTGTGCATCGTGGAAAAAAAGAGGAGTAGGGACGACGCCAACGGAGCAGAAAGGAGCCGAGGATCCCCGTTTCGGTGGAGCCGGCGTCGGACTCGTCTGTGTGGCGTTGCCTTCGTGCTTGCCGGACCTCTGGGCTGTTTCTCTTCTGGGAGGGAAAACCTGGGCTGCTTACCTGGGGTTCCGTGAGTAAACTGAGGGCTGGTAATGTGTCGTGGAGCACCTATCAGAGAAAGTGCCGCCGAGCACTTGTGTCTCTGAAGAACACTCCTGGGTGGATTCATACTCCCCAATTAAGCTTATTTTGTGAACTGTGACGTCCTTTTTTTTTTTAGTTACTATAAGGACAGTTTAGCTTATTTTGTGAACTGTGACGTCCCATTTTGTGTTTAAGGACAGTTTAGCTTATTTTGGGAACTGTGACGTCCCATTTTGTGTTTAAGGACAGTTTAGCTTATTTTGTGAACTGTGACGTCCCATTTTGTGTTTAAGGACAATTCAACTTATTTTGTGGACAGTGACGTTCCTTTTTGAGTTAATATAAGGGCAATTAAGCCTCATTATTCTTGTTTTCCTTTGAAGAGGAGGGTGTGTACGTCATTCAATTGTGTGCATCCTTTGTAGGGGTATTTGTACAACAAGGGTATTCTAGACCCATTTAAGTGATCCTACACGTCAGGAGGGAGACCTGGCTGGCGCCCAACATCTTGTCGTACGAATCCGTTACAGCAGGAGGTGCTGCTGGAGCGAAGCGTCTCTCCGGTCTCGGTCTCCGTGACAGCGGGTCTGGGGGGTTCCGTGAATGAACTTAATACCAAAACATTTTCAGTGAATACTAACTGGGGCGGGAATAAGGAGTAAAATAGTTTTTAAAATTGTTTCCAGCCCAAAACGAGAGACTCAGGTGTGATCCTGTGGCTGAACTGTCTGTGAGGCTTTCACATCACAACTCCACCTCTCCTGGTTCTGACTGGGACTTCTTGTCTTCTGCGCATGCGGGTCGCTTTGGGGCCGTGAAGCGTTCACACTGGAGAGTGTTTGATGTCGCATTTCAGTTATAATGTGAACAGCCACAAAAAAAATCAGATTTACTCAAAAAAATCTGAATTAAGCATCAAGACCTGCAGTGTGAACGTAGCCAAAATTTGCAGAAGCGGTTCTCAGTTCTTCCTGAAGTTCCTGCAGAACCAAAGACTTAAGCTAAAATTCATCCTACTGGTGCAACCAGAGCAACTCGCAGCCCCCGAGGTGGAGGAGACAACAGGTGAACAGAGGGAAAGAAATGGTGACTCATCAAGAGCTAATGCGGGCACGGACTGTCCAAGAGCTAAAGCGGGCCGCCAACTCCTGGACAGTCTGTGGTGCAACGTGACGTTGGTGGATGGAGCGAGACATGATGTCCCAGATGTGCCACATGAGGTCTAGCATTGTCTTGCATTAGGAGGGACCCAGGCTTTAGTTCAGGTCTGGGAGGAGATCCCTCAGGAGACCATCCACCACCTCATCAGGAGCATGCCCAGGCGTTGTAGGGAGCTCATACAGACACGTGGAGGCCACACACTACTGAGCCTCATTCTGTTTTAAGGACATTACATCAAAGTTGGATCAGCCTGTAGTGTGTTTTTCCACTTTAGTTTTGAGTGTGACTCCAAATCCAGACCTCCATGGGTTGATAAATCTGATTTCCATTGATAATGTTTGTGTGATTTTGTTGTCAGAACATTCAAAGAACAAAGTATTTAATAAGAATATTTCATTCATTCAGATCTAGGATGTCTTATTGTTGTGTTCCCTTTATTTTTGTGAGCAGTGTATTTTGTAAATATGCTTTCTGTCATGGGTGTGGCTATGGCAATTAAAGTTCAAAGATATTATTTGCATACTGCAATTGATTAATTAATTAAAAACAAAGTAGTTGATATGCTGTGTTGCTTTTGTTGTTTAGTAGAAGAAATGTGCAGTTATTAGCTGTGTCCACTGCATTTTTTTAATTTGTTTTCACGAGAACCCCCTTGAAATGACCAGGATTCTGAATTCTATAAACTGGCCTATCAGCGATCACTAGCTGGCTAGAAGATAACTTCCTTCAGTTAAACTCTGAAAAGACTGAATGTCTGATCGTTGCCCCTGAGAGCATGGCTCCTCTGATTAGTCAACAACTTGGTAATTTAGCTTCTGCTGTCAAGTCAATCTTGAGGAACTTGGGTGTCTTTGACCAATCAATGTCTCTTGAAGGCCACTCAAAAACACTGGTCAGAAACTGTTTTTATCATTTGAGAAATATTTCCAAACTGCGAAGGTTGGTGTCAAAACATGAACTTGAAATGGTTATCCATGCCTTTATCTCCTCCCGTCTAGATTACTGTAACAGCTCTCAGGTCCACAAACCAGAATCTCCTAGAAGTTCCAAAGACCAGATATCAAAGTTGAGGCGATTGCTCTTTCCAAGCTGTTGCACCCCGACTTTGGAATGAACTTAATTTATTCATACGTGGTGTTGACAGTCTGGACGCCTTTAAAAAGCAGCTGAAGATACTTTTATTTAAAGCTGCTTTTACTTAAATCTTTTGTGTTTTTATTTTTTGTTAACTCAAATTTATAATAATTTTTCATTTGTTTTATCATTTTATAATTTTACAACTATGTTTTCTAATTAATTTTATATTTTGTTGTTTTGTTTCTAAGATCATTTTATGATTTTGTTTTGTTGATCTTTGTGAAGCACTTTGTGTTTCTTGATGTGAAAAGTGCTATACAAATAAAATAAAATTTACTTACTTATAGAATCAGCAAAATAGAAAAGTTGCTGCAGTAACGCCAAACACAGCTACTGCTAACGCTAGCCCAAGCTACTGCTATTGCAAGCCAGAGATACTAGCAATTCTAGCTGTTAAGGCTAGCCTGGAGTACGTCTAACGCTAGCCTGAGCTACTGCTAAGACCATAGATATCATATATATTGCTAGATGCCTTAAATGGGAGTCAACAGCGTCCCTACACGGCGGCCATCTTACCTCGGACAGCTTACGTTCCGTTCTCAATGGTAGCAGATGGAAGGTGAGTGAACAAATTAAACAAAAACACTCAAAACTCGATGAAATATTAACGGATTTACAAGCGGGTTGCCTTATTACAAACCTTATAGCACATAGGCTTGATAGGACATACTTTCACATTTTTAAATTAACGGGCCAAATCCGTCATATTTTACAGCCACAGCTCTGGCGTTTATAACAAATCAAACCGTTTGAAATTTGTTTGAAAATTGATCAAGTTAGAGTTATTTAAATAGTACATTCACCATTGACACCAATGTTACGAAAGGAGGCAGCTGTCCGAAGTAAGATGGCCGCCGCGTAGGGACGTTCGTCCAATCGACGAACAGCGCAGGTAAGGCATCTAGCAATATATATATAATATCTATGGCTAAGACTACCCATGCTAATGCTAAGGCTAGCCCAAGCTACTTCTAATGCTAGCCAGAATTACTGATAACGTCCTTGCTGGACAAGAGGAAAACAACAAAGAAGAATGTTGGCGCACCACACACGTTCCAGGATGTACTTGTGGTCCTAGCTTGCATCAGCTCTAACTGAAAAATGAGGTATGAGACATTTTGTCTCTTGAAGCAGACATGAGCTGAACTGTTCTGCAGATAGAAGCCTCAAATGTCAAAATATGACCTTCATATCTGCTCAGTAAAACAAAAAAAATAGCATTTCATGTAGGACCTCTTTAAATGCTGAGTGCACGTACTGGTTTGTTGCTGAGTGTGTGTGTCAGAAATGTTCTGTTTTGTCTCCCCCACTGGCACCAGGCTGCAGGTTTGGCACAGGAGGCAGCGTTCACCTCATGTTACCAAGCCCTCGGCCTCTCTGAGCCTTCAGAGGACAAATGGAAGGTGGTGAGGGCTGAAATACAAGGAGAGGCTGGAGAGAGGTGGAGGCTGGTACTCAACCCATTTAGAAGCTGCTGAAAATCATCAGAGGACTCCAGTCCAAGGGCAGAAGGACAGGAACGGAGTAACAGGAAGTGTTAAAGGGATATCAGTGGCAGAAAATGAGGAAAAGTGTGTATGTGTGTGTGTGGGTGTTACTGGTGAAGGGAAGTCACATGGGTGGATCAGGTTAGAGCAAGGGCAGTGAGCAGAGACACGATAGGTGGTGTCCCCAAGCTGAAGGCAGTCTCCTACAGTTGGCAGTGGTCCAGGAAACCGTGCTTGGGTACATCGTGTTCACTCTCTCTGTCTCTCTGGAACACACGGAGTCACGGGCCAGCACACAGACACTCCTACGCTCCCACTCCTTCTGAATCACAGGCATATGGACACAAATAACAGACTAAACACAGAAAACAATCTGCTAAACACACACACACACACACACACACACACACACACACACACACACACACACACACATTTACAACTTCCTGTTTGCTGGAACCAAAAGGTGTTTTGCAGCTCACCGGGTAGAGACTGGGTGGTGCTACAGATTTTAGCATCATGGGAAGTAGCCCATATTTCCTTTTGAATAAACTAAAAACAAAGCAGCTTTATTTATTCTATTTACATTCTATTCTGTGTACATTTCATACACAGACGATATGTGAATTTCCCCACTGTGGGATCAATAAAGTCTATTCTATTCTAAATTTATTGTGTTTGAACACTGCTTCACAAACTTTTAGTCTGAAGTCCACCTGTTCTGTTTCTTAAAATGACTTTAGTCTAAGTCTTCCAATGTCCTGTTTCAAAGGACTTCTTGCAGCATACAGCTCACTTTTGTCCCAATAAGCCCCAGAAGAAGCATGTGCATCCAGCCCAGATGTGTGATTATTACAGGCCTCGTTTCTGCAGGAATAGGGAAACACAAGCCTGGGACATTCCACACTTGTTCTAATGTGATGAACAGAAACAGACAGCAGATAAAAGCAGGCTTTGTATTGCAGAATCTGGCTGATGCTCCTGCTCCACTCCTCGCCTCCTAAAGTCCACTCCCTCCTCCCAACACCTCAAAAATGTCAAAACTTCCATGTAAATGTCCCTTTCAGCTGGCTTATTGTGACAGTGTGAGTGTCCTGTCACTGTATCCCGATTGATCATGCGCCCTGGCTGCTTGGCCACGGGGATATCCCTTTGGCTGACTGGTTAACGCGTGTTCCCGCCCGGGCCCTCGTTTGTCCACCTTGCCACATTATGAAGCACGTTACAAACAAGAGCAGCACAATGGCTGCAAAAACCACAAGACAAGGAGTTAAAATCTTCAGAATCTGTGTTTTATTAAGAACGAAAAGTTAAAGGAATAAATCAGACATACACAGGATGAACGTACCGAAGATGCTTCAGAAAAGGATTTTAGAGAAAAACAAAAACTAAAAACAGTTAAATACTTTCTTTAAATCATAAGTAGGTCTTTTGAGATTTCTGAAGAGTTAACAGGATATTTTCTGTCACATAAATAAAAGCTGATAGGGTTTGTCTCAATAAAACACACTGGGATCTCAGGTAATAAATGGGATTTCGTCCATTTAGCTGGTTTTGATGGGGAAATCAGCCGTTCTTAGAATTGTAACGTGTTTAAATAATTAAAACACAAATGAATGCAACTTGTTTTATGATTTCTTTACATCTTTAATATTGAGTCTTCATAACAGTCCTTCTAAACGCGTTTCAGTAATAATGTCTCCACTCAGATACCGAAGAAGACAAGCGAGACACTTTACAACTAAGACATCTGGAAAATAACAGTCATGGCAGACTTGAGCTGATGTTTACCTCCGAGCACATCACCGCCAGCACGGAAGGAGTAAGACAGACAAATGATGGAGAGCACGGTTAATTCAAAGGTAGCATGTTTGAAGTGGAAGTGCCGATATTATTTCTCTTTAAAGAAGTAAAATACAAAATCTCTATGTGAAATGTGATTTATGCCCAGGAACAAAGTGCTCAATCAGTGAGCAATTCTAAGTAATGTAGACCTACCCCTGTTTTACTGTTAAAATGTAGATTAACTTTTAATTTGAAATGATAAATTTTATTAGATTTGAGGTCTTTTCACAGAATACAGGGACATTTAAATAGTTTAGATTAGTGTAATGTTTCCTGTTTGTACATTGCTCAAAAATTAAAGGAACACTTTAAAGAAACACATTAGATACATCAGGTCTCAATATGAAGTTGGATATCTATACAAATAACGACAGGGCAATGTCTTAGGAACAAAAGGATGCCAAGTCTTTTAATGGAAATAAAAGTTTTCAGTCTACAGAGGGCTCAATTGTGTAGACACCCTAAAATCAGAGTGAAATGAAGATGTGGCAGGCTAGTTTATTATTTCAAAAACTTCATTTCTGCAACTCAAAATGCTTTTCAGTATCTTGTGTGGCCCCCACGAGCTTGTGTGCATGCTTGACAACATCGGGGCATGCTCCTAATGAGACAATGGATGGTGTCTTGTGGCATTTCCTCCCAGATCTGTGTGAGGGCATCCCTGAGCTCTTGTACAGTCTGAGGAGCAACCTGGCGCCGCCTAATGGACCCAAACATAATGTCCCACAGATGTTCTATTGGGTTTAAGTCAGGGGATCGTGAAGGCCACTCAATTGTTTCAATTCCTTCATCCTCCAGGTACTGCCTGCATACTCTTGCCACATGAGGCCGGGCATTGTCGTGCATTAGGAGAAAACCAGGACCTACTGCCAGGGCCGCCGCTGTCCATACGCAAGGTACGCAGAGTGCGTTGTGCCTCGGTACCTGGGGGAGGATCAATGCTTAAATATTTACAAGGAGTTTCTGCAGCCAGGAGGAAGATTCTGAAGATGACGAACCATTTTCAAACACTGATCAACAACCCCAGCATCCTGATAAATTCCAGCAGCCATCTACTTCCACTTCAGCACAAAGCTATAAATGATGTAAGATATCCTTTGCAGTGGTGGCTGGTGAATTTTTTTTTGGGTGGGGCGCATTTTTTATTTTCTTTTTTTTATGTTAGTTCTTGTGAATGGTTTTTATCTTGAGAGGCGCTATATAAACGGTCGTTTTTTTCTTCATTTTGCAGGTCAGTTTTTCAGATGCGCTAACCACATATCACCACTAGGGAACGCCAAATTACCATTCTTATGCTTCACACAACTTGAAATCTACGGACTTTGTTGCTAAGTTAGCTACAAAGTTGTTCCAAAAACATGCTTCATATTCACCAATATATGCAAACCTCACACACACTCAACAGGAAGAGGCTCTTTTAAACAATAGAATCCACGTTTTCTACCTCAACACCACCCAATGACTGCTAAATGAAAAGCAAAACAAAGCTATTTTCATGAAGTCAAAAGCTAAATTCTGTCTTACCTTGCTGGTCAAAATAATCCATCTTATAGTAAAAAATCCACTTGGTTCGTAGAATCCAATGATAAAAAGATGAAACTACTAGTTTTCTCCATAGTCAACGTTAGCAGCAGCCCCACAACAACAAAGGACGGTGAACTAGCCTGTGGAGAATTTTCCGGTTCTGTCTGGGCTGGGTGAGCTGACCAATAAGCATCCTCCTCCTGATCTGAGCAGACTCCCCCGTTTGCTTGCAATCGCAACACTATGCGCCCAAAGGCTCTCCTATTCCTTGTCGTTGGGGATCCAGCGCGCATGCGCCAGTTAGCCTGTATTAAGTCAATGGTAAAGATTGCTGCGCCCGCGAGAGGACACATGGCAGGACATACGTCGACGTTTCGGCCGTGTTAAAAGTATTAACTTTATTAAACTACAATTAAATGCAGATTACACACAGCACTTACAGCCCATAAGGTGTATAGATCGTTTAGTTTAAATTTTATGTTTTTTTAAATACATTTTGTGATTCCTCTCTTCTTCTTCCTCTTCCTGTGAGACTGGTGGGGCGGCGCCCTAGCGCCCCCTATGGACGAGCCGCCACTGATCCTTTGTGTTTCATTTTATTTAATTCCAATTTTAAAATAAATAGAAAGAGTTTAAATACGTTTTGGGTGTGTTTCTGTTTGGGGGGGGGCCTCCCTGGCCAATCAAGCTTAGGGCCTCCAAAAGCCTAGCAGCGGCCCTGCCTACTGCATCAGCGTAGGGTCTGACAAAGGGTTCAAGGATTTCATCTGGATACCTTATGGCAGTCAGAGCACCTCCATGGATATGCCTCCCCAGACCATCAGTGACCCACCACCAAACCTGTCATGTTGAACGACGTTGCAGGCAGCAGAACGTTCTCCTTGTCTTCTCCAGACTCTTTCACGTCTATCACAGGTGCTCAGGGTGAACCTGCTCTCGTCTGTAAAACGTACAGGGCGCCAGTGGCGGACTTGCCAATTCTGGTGTTCTTGAGCAAATGCCAGTCGAGCTCTACGGTGCTGGGCAGTGAGCACAGGGCCCACTACAGGACGTCGGGCCCTCAGGCCATCTTCATGAAGTCTGTTCCTGATTGTTTGGGTAGAGACATTCACACCAGTGGCCCTCTGGAGGTCATTCTGTAGGGCACAAGCAGTGCTCAGCCTGTTCCGCCTTGCACAAAGGAGCAGGTATCGGTCCTGCTGATGGGTTGTGGACCTTCTACGGCCCTGTCCAGCTCTCCGAGAATAACCGCCAGTCTCCTGAAATCTCCTCCATGTTCTGGAGATTGTGCTGGGAGACACATTAAACCTTCTTGCTGCAGCACGTGTGGATGTGCCATCCTGGAGAAGTTGGACAACCTGTGCAACTTCTGTAGGGTTAAGGAATCGCCTCATACTGCCAGTAGAGATAATTACTCAAGCCAAAACTAGCACGAGTGGAAAACCAGCCAAAAAAGATCAAGAGGGAGAAACTTGAAATGACCTCCACGTGTTAAACCAGTCCTGTTTTGAGGGTTTTGTAATTGTTGCCACTTTAGTGCACCTGTCGTTAAGTCCATGAACACCAATACAGCTGAAAGTGATTAGCAATGCCCTCAGCTGCTTAATCAACCAGAAAATTATCAAACAGGTTTAAATTTATTTTATGCCAGGCCCAATAAAAAAAGTGTTCCTTTAATTTTTGTGAGCAGTGTAGTTCCTTCTGTTTCTATTATATATTTTGTTTTATAATAAACAATTGGACACACATTTGAGCAATTTTAGTCTATTTAGTAATTTACTATTTACTTTTGTCAAGAGGAGCCAGTTGAGGTGGCTTGGGCATCTGGTTAAAATGCCTCCTGGACACGTGATTTGGAATCGTAGGATGTCCAAGGAACATCCCGCCTTTCTCGACTCTGATTGGCTAGAAGGGTGCTCCTACGATTGGCTATTTCATTTAGCCGCAAACCGTTTTCCCTCGCTAAGTGAGACTGTCCTCCTGCCACCAACAGAACAGCTGTTTTGGGGAGTTTTGTAAAGAAAATGCGAATTTAGCGATATAATAACCATTCTGTCCTGTTTTGCATAATAGTTTTCTATTTGTTTCTTTTATCTAAAAAAACCCTGAAATACGTAAAATGTGAACTTATAATAAATCTTGTTGCATTTATCACGCTGTTGGACTTTATATTTGTTAGCTCTCAATCATTGAGGTTGTCTTATTAAAGCAGAGTACATAGGCTAATCATGTGTCGTGTGCTTTACCTGGGTATGAAAGATAATAAAATTGCCCAATTCTTCCCAGCTGTGTGCAGCAGGTCTGTTTCTCTTCTAGAATAATGAAAACTGGTGAAAAATAGGTCTAAATCATAATCAGCTTTGAATTATGATACACATTTAAACAGATGATGAGAGATGTGTCCTAACTTGCAAACAGCCTTAACCTATGAAAGTGAAGACATAATAATAATAATAATAATAATAATAAGATAACCTCAATGCTTGAGACCCAACAGATATAAAGTCAATCCAACAGTGTGATAAATGCAACAAGATTTATTACAAGTTCACATTTGATGTTTTTCAGATTTTTTAAAAGCAACTGAAACTGGTATGTTGTAAAACAGGACAGAATGGTTTACATTTCACATTTTCTTCAAAAAACTCCTTAAGAGCTGGCTGCAGACATAAAAACCCTGCAGAGAGGGAAGACGGTTTGCTGTTACATGAAATAGCCAATCATAGAAGAGCCCTTCCAGCCAATCAGAGGGTGAGAATATCCTACGATTCCAAATTACGCCTCATGGATGCCTCCCTGCTGAAGTTTTCCGGGCACGTCCAACTGGGAGGAGACCCAAGGACACGCTGAAGGGATTATGTTTGTGGGCTGGCCAGGGAACGCCTTGAGTTGCTGGCCCAAGTCGCTGGGGAAAGGGAAGTCTGGGCCTCTCTGCTTAGGCTGTTGCCCCCACAACCCGACCCCGGACAAGCAGATGATGATGGCTGGGTGGATGGATGGCATTTTAGTGCTGCAGTAATTTATATTAAATGTACGAAGTTCTATTAAGAGGGGATCCAAGATTTCTTGCATATTTTTTATAAAAAATAATGCAACAGTTACTTTTATTGGTAATTAGTTACCTTTATGAGATTGGACCTCAGTTACTTTTTTGAAGAAGTAACTCATAACAACACTGAATACCAGTGAGGTAAAGTAACTTGTTGATCGTCCATATCACCCTTCCCGTATCCCAGAATGCCACACAAACCTGGTTACAGGAAGTCATTTGGCTCAAAATTGTACTGCCGGTATTAAATCCGCTGTAAACTCAGCCTGTAGCACTATAAGTAAAACATACTAGTAGCTCCTATAGACAGGATATCGTAGCTTCACGTTTCACTGCTGATGGAGGCTGAGATGCTTTGTCCATCTTCTCTTCTGTGTGGGAAAGCTTCCGTATAGGGCCGAATCACCAAGCAGACGTTGCTTTGGGATGACCTCTCTGCATGAATACAGATGGTGATAAAACAAGATCAGATGAGTCACTGACTTTTCATGAATCTCATGAGGTTTGTCTCCAGGGAAGATGCCAATATAAGTCTCTACTTTATTATTTTCTTCTTTTTTGCCTCCTAAGCTAACCTTCAGGCTAAACTCTTATAAAGTCCACTGGTTCTGAATGCAAATCTCCCGTGCATTCATCCCAGCTGCTTGGTAGCTGATGCTAATGATTCTGTGCTCATGGAGGCATTCGTACATTATGTTCTTTATTTGGTTCTGGCATGTTTGCAGCTCTTTTCTTTTTTCTTGGCCCGACATTTTTTTTAACTGTGTGAACTATTAAGGCTCTAAAGAACAGGTTAATCTAAATTACAGCAGGAAGATTGCCCTTTTCACTAACTAAATAAGGTTTTCTTAATTCTGCAAGATGCTTGTTATGACCAAAGTCATACATTACAGCAGGTTAAATTATTATTAGAGGCAAGATAATGATGTGCAAGCAGTGCACCGTGTGCAATGTAAACCAGGCTTTTAACATGCCAGACATCTGAAAATTTATGATGTGACTATTTTGAGAAGAAGGGTTGTTGTGAAATTATTTAATTTTACGTGTTCAAATATCCTGCAACACAAAAACAAAAACTTGACTCACATGAGTAAGGCCTGCAAGGTTATACGATTTTTGACCCAATTCTCCCCTTCAGACAAACTTAAGGCCCCCTAATTATCTTAATGGCTCCAAAGATAATCTTATAAAAAATCAACTATTTTTAGCACAAAGACTACGAATAAAAAACTTTGAACATGGTAATAAATCAGGCAAATTCTTAGCTAACCAGTTAAAAATTAATAAAGAAAAAAACTATATCTGCTGTTAAAGACTCGACTGGGAATATAGTATATGATCCTGAAAGCATAAACAACACTTTCAGAGACTTTTACAAAACTTTCTACTCACCACAGATAAACCCATCAGATACGGAGATCAATCAGTTCCTTGACAGAATAATACTTCCTAAATTGTCGGATAATCAAGCGTTAGCCATCGACTCACCACTAACATCAGCTGAGCTCCAGGAAGCCCTTAAAACCATGCCCAATAGGAAGGCCCCAGGTCCAGATGGGTTTCCAGTAGAATTCTATAAAGAATTCTGGATCATTCTGGCTCCAACATTCTTCAGAATAATGAGAGAAATTGAAGAAAATGGCAGGATACAGCCAAATATGAATTCAGTCAACATTAGTCTCCTGTTAAAACCAGGCAAAGACCCTGTATCTCCTACCAGCTATCGTCCCATATCCCTTATTAATGTTGATCTCAAAATTATTTGTAAAGCCCTCACGAAAAGATTAGAGAAGGTAACCCCTTTCATAATACATCCTGACCAAACTGGTTTCATTAAGGGGAGGCATTCGTCCACAAATTCAGGTAGATTACTTAATTTGATAGTTTTTTCTTACATAGAAACTAGTATATTATCACTTGATGCAGAAAAGGCTTTTGACAGAGTCAACTTTATTTGCAACTTTGCAGAAATGTGGTTTTGGAAACTCCTTCATAAACTGGCTAAAAACATTATACAGCTCACCAACAGCATGTGTCAGGACAAACGACCAAACATCAGCCAGCTTATGTCTTCAGAGGGGGACCAGGCAGGGATGTCCACTTGCCCCCTCACTGTTTGCTATCCTTATTGAACCACTAGCAGCAGCAATCAGGCAAACTACAGTTATTGAAGGCATAAAGTGTAAGAACATAGAACATAAAATCAGTCCTTATGCAGATGATGTGTTACTTTTTCAAAATCCTCTCTCTCCCAAACAATTGAATTGATCAACTCTTTTTCAAGAGTTGCAGATTATTCAATAAACTGGTTAAAGGTTGACAATGGAACACAAGCACCATAGCGACATCTAGTGTGTGAAGGTTGTAGTTGCAACAATAAAACAAAGTTTCCAGCTGTCGGGATGACAGGTTTGCTATGAAGTGACCAGCCAGCACCATGTCCAGTGACGAATCGTAATTTCTACAAATATGTTTAACAGTATTTAACGTTAGAACATTTTCTGGACTCAGAAGCAGCTGTTTGTGTAGGAGTAGGAGGAGGCCTAAAAGGTCAAAGACAAATGTCTGTCCAGCAAAGATCATCTCGCTGGAATACCAGTTTGCAGCTACGTAAATACAAGGCTCATGTTTACGTCAACTGCTGAGACTTAGCCAAAACAAGGCGGGGCCTCCAGCTTGTTTATCAGAATCTGCAGAATCGGTTCTCAGTCCACAGATGAACACAGAACATTCACCTAGCTTTAATAAAGAATAATAAAAATGATTCCTTTCACTTACAGGTTGAAGAAAAACTGTTTTTCTAAGTTTAAGATGTCTAAGATTTAATGCCTTAACTGCTTTACAGTGATCTTTACAGTAAGGAATCAACATTGTTGTTTATGCTTATATCAGACCTGAAACACCACAAGTGATTCTATCTACTTGATGAATGATAATGGTTTATTATTCGTATATTCACATATTGATATTACTATATTAATAAATGAATGTTTAATCTATTTTCTTTACAGATCAAGAAATAATTCTTTCTTAATGATCTGAGGAATGTGAAGTCTGAGGGAGTTTGGTAAACGCTCAGTTGCACTTGTCAAATTCTGATTTGCCAAAATTTATAAACAATTAACGTTAAAAGGAGCTGATACTTCCTGTTCAAGTCAGTTCCTGCAGAACCAAAGACTTAAGCTAAAATTCATCCTACTGGAAGTCAAACCAGACTTTTGGTGAAATATTTTTAGTGAAATAAGAACCATTGTTTTTGAACAACAATCCTTACCCTGCAAAACTCATCAGCCGTGAAACCGAACTGCCTGCAGCCCAGTAGATTATCTCATGACCAGCTGAGCGGAGTCAGAGGGAACTACGACCTGTGACATCTAGAAGTACAGTTCCTCCTGCCGGGGGAAACTTCACCAGCCGGATCGCCAGGAAATCTTCATGCACCAGGGTTCGTAGCTCTGCACTGGCGTCGGGTGGAATTATTAATTCATTAATTTGATCATTTGTTAAACCTAAACAAATAATAACAGACATCTTACTTTGACACCCAGACATCACAACCCTCCTAAGATTCTTAACAGAGGCTTGTAAATAACAGCTAATATCATTTTCCATCATTTATCATTCATGATTTCACTTGATTTTACCTTGAACCCTCATTTATAATCATTTTTTGGTGCATCATTATTAGTAGAACCTAGTAATAAATTGATTTTTAAAAACTATCTTCTTGACTCTGCCTCACATCATTATTATTTATAGAGTGTTGGGTCTCTGGTCTGCCTAAAAGAACCTGGATTTTAATCATCAATTAAATATTAAATTATCAAAATATAGTGATAATTCAATAAAAGTAACTGCTCAAATTAATGTTACACTTGACTTGCAGAGTCCGCCATAAAGAGCAATTCCAAATAAATTGACTATTTCCTGAGTCTCTTTAATCAGCTCTAATTTTAAAACTACAATATGTAAATGCTTCAAACCTGGACTAGGTTATTCTGCATTAACAGCAGTGTCCTGAAACTCCAATTTGTGATTGCTGAAACCTTTACTTAATTTGTGAGAGTTTGTTGAAAAGCATTTGCTGTAGTTTTTTGGCATCTTGACCACATTAGAACTGGTCCCGCTCAAAAACAACAATATTTAAACACTTGGACTAGATTATTCTATTTGGGTAGATGAATTTGTGACAATAATTCTACACTAGATGCAGACATTGTCACAACCTCCTCCCGTCATAGCCCCCAGGGGCGTTGTTCCTCTACATAGTGGACTCGGTTTCCCAGCATTCCTCTCTCTGGACTTCCGTTCCACGTCATCACCGCGCCTATATACGGAAGTGTCCCACTTCCGCCAGCAGATCAGTCATCGATTCTCCTGAGACGATCTTGAACTATCCTAGCTTCCAAGCTAACCAATCCTAGCGTCCAAGCTAACCAATCTATGCCAGTCTGACAACTCCAAGTAAGTCAGCTTTTCTTATCTCTGGAACGCCGGCCAGACTTGTTCCCCTTCGAGCGCTGCCTGCCGTTTCTATAGTAACTGCGTGTCACTCTCCCCCAGCGCTAGTTCTCCATGCCTGGGTCATAAAACACGCTACAGCCGAACTCTCTGCTAGTCCTCGGTCTACCTGCCCGTATCCTAGTCGTGACAGGATGACTGATCTCCATATTGACCCAGTGGAGTTTGTGCGTCTACAGCAGGAGGTCACCCACCTTCATGCAGTGGTGGACCGCGTGCACACCAAGGTTGAATCCCTCACGGAGGCCATCCTCCAGCTCTCCACAGCCTTGCAACGGATGACCCCTCAGGCGGCTTCTGAGCCCCATATAGGCCTCCCAGAGTGTTGGGACGGAGTAACGGGGAGCCCTGATGGCTTGTTGGCCACCTTGGGCATGATGTTTGAATGCCAGGCCGCACACTATGCTACTCCACTCTCTAAAGTGGCTCTGCTGATGTCCCTGCTAACAGGACATGCCCAAGAATAGGGCACCGCTCTCTACAACAACCGGTCCCCCATCTGCAATGACTACCCCTTGTTTGTTAAGGAGCTTCGTAAGACATTTGTCCAACCCAGCAGAGAGGTTGGGGCTGAAACACAGCTTCTGAGGTTGCGCCAGGGTTTCCATGATGTTAGTGATTATGTGGCCCGTTTCCGAACTGCCGTTGCCAAGCTACAGTGGGGGGATGACGCCCTCAGGGGGGGTTTTACCGAGGGGCTGGCCTCCTACGTACGGGACGAGATGGTGGGATGAGTAAACCCCACAACCCTGGATGGCATGGTGGACCTGGCCCTGCAGATCGACCGGAGGGTTCTAGCACGCCCTCGGCCTCCCTTGAGCTCCAAACCATTCCACTCATCAGGTTCACGTGACACCACGGGACCACCACAGGAGGAACACATGCAGCTGGGACAGCTGTCTCCCGGAGAGAGAGACAGACACTACAAGGAGGGTTTGTGCGCGTACTGTGCCGCGCCGAATCATCGCCTGGCCCAGTGTCCCCAGAGGCTGGGAAACGCCGGTCCCAGATAAAACTCGGAGGAACCTTGCCTGGGTCGAACTCCTCCTCCCTCACTCAACGTACCACCATCACATTCACCCTCCATCTCGCCCAAGGGCCCACCACTTTCGAGGCTTTATTGGATTCGGGTGCAAAAGGCAACTTAATGGATTGGCGACTGGCCGCCAGACTCCGGCTCTCAGTGAACCTCCTGGATCAACCTATTCCAGTCACGGCGGTGGACGGTCAACCACTTCAACCTTTTCCCATCCGCCATCGCACCTCTGAAATCCAGATGAGCATAGGCTCCCACGTTGAGAGGCTTAGTTTCCTCCTAATCGCAGCCCCGGCCATGCCCCTCATCTTGGGTCACCCATGGCTACGAGCCCATGACCCCCGGATCTCCTGGTTTTCTGGCCGTTTACTGGAATGGGGTCCATCCTGCCAGAGCCATGTACTCACACCTCCCTCTCTCGAGATAACCAGTTCTGACCCTCCTGACCTCAGGCAAGTCCCACATCACTACCATGACCTTGTTCGGGTCTTCTCCAAACAACCAACCACCGTCCTACCTTCACACCGACCGTGTGATCTGGAGATTAATCTCCAGCCTGGCACCGTTCCCCCCCGGGGGCGCCTGTTCTCTCTATCTCCTGCAGAGACCCGAGCCATGGATCAATACATTCAAGAGGCCCTACAACAGGGATTCATCCATCCCTCCTCTTCTCCCAGAGCCGCAGGGTTCTTCTTCGTCAAGAAGGACGGTGGCTTACGCCCCTGCATTGACTATCGAGGCTTAAATCGGATCACCATCAAGGACAGACACCCACTACCGCTCATTAACACCACCCTAGATGCAGTAACCCAGGCCTCCTTCTTCACCAAGCTGGATCTCCGGAACGCTTACAACCTGGTCCGCATCCGTGAGGGGGACGAGTGGAACACCCATCGGTCACTGAAGCCCTTTTTATAAAACAATGCCGCCAATTTGCCGCAACGCCGATGCAGCATCAGGGAGCCTAAGGTCATTTATAAGAGCTCAGACCGTGGCGGTAATGTTGCGCAATCATGCGCAATCATGTCCGATTACGCGATGGCGGCAAATAGGAGGTATGGGGGCGGTCTCTGCACTGTCGCGGACTTCCGTGTATTTTGGACATAACTTGCTTTTTATTGCGATCGAAGCCGCGCTCCTTAAGTTTTTATTTTAACAACCAGCTACAGGTGTGTGTCCTCCACCATCCCTGTGAGCTGTCAGATGATCTGAGCTGCAGATCTAACGGAGAGAAGCTCCCGGAGCACCGCATCGGTCCAGTTAATCATCTCAGCTGGTTCTGTTTACAAACGTGAAACTTAAGCGCGTGTTTACTTTCATTTTTAATATAGTTCCCGGCCGGAGCACAGCATTAATTCATCACGTGGCCATGACACCACCCTCTTTTGCGCCAAGGCTTAATGTGCGTTTATAAGACCGGCGAAGCCGCAATATTACCGCAATATTACTACCAAGCGTGGCGGCACGAATGCCGCAAAATTCCCGCAACGTGATGCCGCCATAGCGCGTTCATAAGAAACACGTTGCGGTAATATTGCGCTGATTTTCCGGCACGGTGTGTCTTATAAAAAGGGCTTGAGAGTATCTGCTCATGCTGTTTGGCTTGTGTAACAGTCCCACAGCATTCCAACGCCTCATCAACGACACCCTCCGGGACATGTTAGGACAGTGGGTGTTCGTCTACCTGGACGATATACTCATTTATTCCCGCTCCGAGACGAGCACATCCAACACATCCGGGCGGTTCTTTCCCGTCTCCTGGAGAACTGCCTCTACTGCAAACTGGAGAAGTGTTCATTCCATCAGACCACCACCTCCTTCCTGGGGTTTGTTATTTCCTCGTCAGGCCTCTCCATGGAACTGCAGAAGGTCCAAGCCGTCTCCCACTGGCCACTACCGACCACCCTCAAACCTTTCCAAAGTTTCCTCGGCTTCTCCAACTTTTACTGGCGATTCATACGAGATTACAGCTCCGTGGCTAGCCCTCTCACCTCACTCACCAAGAGCATGGACCAACCACGCCCGTTCCACCTCACCCCGGACGCTCTGACAGCCTTCCGCTCGTTGGTGCACCGATTCACCACTGCTCCAGTCCTCCGCCACCCAAACTTCTCCATTCCCTTTGTGGTAGAGGTTGATTCTTCCAACGTAGGTGCCGGGGCCATCCTGTCCCAACGGGGCGACGACCAGAAACTGCACCCCTGTGCCTTCTTCTCCCGGAAGTTTACCCCGACACAACAACGCTATGGAGTAGGGGACCGTGAACTCCTGGCGTTGAAATGGGCCCTGGAGGAATGGCGCCAGTGGCTGCTTGGGGCGACTGAACCCTTTCTGGTCTGGACCGACCACCACAACCTGATCCATCTCAGGTCTGCGCCAGGTCCAAATCTCTCTCCTCACCCCCATATGGATCCCTGCAGTCCCTGCCGGTTCCCAGGCGACCATGGTCCCACATCGGACTGGACTTTGTAACCGGCTTACCAACATCTGACAGCCTGGACACTATCCTAACCATCACAGACCGGTTCTCAAAAGCTGTACACTTGGTGGCTCTACCAGGCTTACCCACCATCAAACGCATGGCTGAGTTGGTCCTCGAGCGCGTCGTCAGAATCCATGGCTTCCCGTCTGACCTGGTCTCCGACCACGGTCCCCAGTTCACGTCCCACTTCTGGAAGGCTTTCTGTCGTTTGGTGGGTGCAACCACAAGCCTGTCTTCGGGATACCACCCTCAGACCAATGGCCAGACAGAGCTCTCCAATCAACAACTTGGACGTTATCTACATTGCTTTGTCTCGTCCCAGCCCTACAAACTGGCCCAAATTCCTCTTATGGGCTGAGCTCTCTCACAACCTCCAGACCTCCTCTGCTACTGGCCTGTCTCCATTCGAGACCTGTTATGGTTATCAACCCCCTCTGTTTGGTCACCAAGAACCGGAGGTGACAGTCCCCGCAGCACAGGCTCTAGTGCGCCGGTGCAAACTGTCTTGGATCAAGGCCCGAGGGTCTATTAAGTGCTCCAACACCACCTATGCCCGACAGCACAGCCGCTGCCATCGCCCAGGTCCCTCCTATCAGCCTGGGGACAGGGTGTGGCTCTCTACTGCCAATCTCCGCCTACCGACCGGGTCCAGAAAGCTCGCCCCCGATTTCTTGGGCCGTACCCAGTGGTGAAGGTCATCAACCCTATAGCTTACCGCCTCCGCCTGCCTTCACACCTAAGGGTCCATTCGGTCTTCCACACATCCCAACTTAAGCCCTACATCACCTCTCCACTGCATCCGTCCCCAAGCCCTGCACCCACTCCCCGCTTCATTGATGGCGACCGGGTTTATACAGTGCGTCGGATCCCGGATGCACGCCGTCTGGGCTGGCAATACCTGGTGGACTGGCAGGACTACGGCCCGGAGGAATGCTCCTGGGAACCATCCTGCTCCATCCTGGATCCTTCCCTCATCTCGGACTACTGGGCACGCTGCCCTGGGACTTCTGGTGCCGTCCCTAGGGCGGGGGATCCTATAACAACCTCCTCCCATCATAGCCCCCAGGGGCGTTGTTCCTCTACCTAGTGGACTCGGTTTCCCAGCATTCCTCTCTCCGGACTTCCGTTCCACGTCATCACCGCGCCTATATATGGAAGTGTCCCACTTCCGCCAGCAGATCAGTCATCGATTCTCCTGAGACGATCCTGAACTATCCTAGCTTCCAAGCTAACCAATCCTAGCGTCCAAGCTAACCAATCTACGCCAGACTGACAACTCCAAGTTGGAACTTATCTCTGGAACGCCGGCCAGACTCGTTCCCTTTCGAGCACTGCCCGCCGTTTCTATAGTAACTGTGTGTCACTCTCCCCCAGCGCTAGTTCTCCGAGCCTGGGTCGTAAAACACGCTACAGCTGAACACTCTGCTAGTCCTCGGTCTTACTGCCCGTATCCTAGTCGTGACAGACATAGGACAGATTTAAAGAAGACTTAAAGGAAAAGTTTTTTTAGACATTAAGTTTTATGTGTTCCTTCGCCCACCCAGTGCTCTATAAACTATGACCCATTTCACACACACACACCCCTGCTCAGAGATTCTCAGGGGAGAGGTGATTCAGAAACGTAGTTCTGGCTATTTTCGAGGGCACTGTATCTGCGCCGTTTAGCCTCACAAAAGGATTAGCCTCTGAAAGCATGACTAATTTACATCTCAGAAACAAAGCAGATAAATTTACAACGTCACATTACAACGTGACTACTTTTTGTCTTTCGTATTCATTCGCCGCTCCCCGCGGAGATAGAATGGCGTTGCGTCTGTTACACCCCTGAAAAAGGAGGATAGTGAAGAAACAACATGTTACTTCTCTCACTTCCAGTGTAATAATGGACGAGCGGAAGTGCTACGTGCGTCAACTCAGACCTTACCAATCAATAAAAGAGCTGTGAAAAACCTCTTATAACAAACTGTAGAAAGGTTACTGCTCTCTAAAAACAGATAGAATAGTAGAAATAAAAAAAGTAATTTTAAAGAAAATATGTTTTGAACACTTTATAACCCTTTTTTACTTCGTCATAAAAGGCAGAAATAATAGATCTCTCGATCGATAATGGCAGTGCATTGTACTCACTCATTCTCACTTATGAACTAAATTATATGTTTACATTAGCTTGTCTTGTAAAATAACAAATATGTATTTTAATCATGGAATAAAGAAAATATGTTTTTAACCAGCTGATCATGAAATGAAGAAAATATTATTTTTAACCTGTGACGTTTCTCTACATTAAATTATTCTTTTTACATTCTCTACACGTCTGGCTGCAGAGCACAAGGTCTTTCAGATGTAGACGGCACTCTTAACTCTTAGCTTTAAGAAAATAATTTTATTTTTGTCTCATAAAATGATTTCTTTCACTTTATTGGTTAATTGCAATCATATTCTGTTATATCTACAAGGAATGTTTTATCCTTATCTAAAGTGATTAATGTCTTGACTGCTTTACAGTAATGAATGAATCAACATCTTGTATCAGATTGTAAATACCACAATTGAGTCTACTTGATGAATTTAATAATGGTTTATTATCAGTATATTCATATATTAATATTACTACACTGCTCAAAAAAGTAAAGGGAACACAACACAATGTGACTCCAAGTCAATCACACTTCTGTGAAATCAAACTGTCCAATTAGGAAGCAACACTTATTGACAATCAATTTCACCTGTTGTTGTGCAAATGGAATAGACAACAGGTGGAAATTATATATCAGGACATCCTCAATAAGGGAATGGTTTAGCAGATGGTGACCACAGACCACTTCCTCTGCTTTCTGGCTGATGTTTTGGTCACTTTTGCCACCGGTTGATGGTGTAACTGATTGCAGCTGTCCCGCTCTCTGGCTCCGCCCACCTGCAGGTTGTAACTCAGAGAGTTGTTAAGGTGTGGAGCTCAACTCAGACCATGGCATCATGTTTCGATCCATCCACCAACGCCACGTTGCACCACAGACTGTCCAGGAGTTGGCGGATGCTTTAGTTCAGGTCTGGGAGGAGATCCCTCAGGAGACCATCAACCACCTCATTAGGAGCATGCCCAGGCATTGTAGGGAGGTCATGCAGACAAGTGAAGGCCACACACACTACTGAGCCTTATTTTGACTTGTTTTAAAGAAATTACAACAAAGTTGGATCAGCCTGTAGTGTGTTTTTCCACTTTAGTTTTGCGTGTGACTCTAAATCCAGCTCCGGTGGCCTAGTGGTACAGTGTCCGCCCCATATATTATACATATTTTTATTGTGACAATAATCTGTTGACATAATTTGAAAAAAGAACCATCAATGTGATTTTCTGCCAAATTCATAAAATGAGGATTAACAGAATTTATCAGGAAATTATTAGAGATCATATAATTATTATAAATTATTATGAAACACCAGAAACAACATATTATATATGACAATATTTCTAAATATTGTAATGATCCATAAGGGCTTTTTGTGACTGAAGCTGTAGCCTGATGTTACTGTTCCTTTAAGAGACGCTGTGGCTGGTTGAGGTGAAACTGGAAGTTGGAGATGCGGGTTTATCTCAGCTGTTTGTTAAACTACTCTAATAAACTGCTGTTAAGGACAAAATGTCATTCTGTCTGATGATTTAGTTCATCACAAATATCACAATATGAAGAAATGATCTCTTTTTTGGGGGGGGGGGTTTGCACTGTGCCGTGGTCCCCGAAATGCCTAGAAACGGCCCTGGGTGTGGGACTGAGTTTTGAAGGTGATCTGAATTGTATCAAATAAATAAATATTACATGCTTATAAATTATTATTATTATTATAAATTACAAACGTGTAGTGGACATGTCTGCCTACATTTTCCTTTTCAAATACTGTTTTGACTTTTTATGAGTGGACCAATTTTACCGGTGCAACTTTATCAAGAATCTTTACACACTATGTATTTAAAGACAAAATTGAGGTCTCAACATCATCAGACAGATCAACTGATCTAGGATCAAACAAAGCAGAGAAATTTGTGATGGATTCTTGAGTTAACCAGACACCTCTTTAACCTGAATTTCATAGGTGGAATCAGAGGGAATTTTAAGATTGAATGACACACAAAAGTGGTAATTTAATATCCTCAATAGTCAGGTGTGAACCAAAGAAAAAATCTAATCCAAAGTGACTATTATTGTGGGTGGGCTTAGAAATGTGCTGGATAAAACCAAGAGAACTTGTAAGAGATAAAAAGCCCATAGTTCACTCATATCCAGAAGCATCTTCAACATGAATATTAAAATCCCCATCAATTAAAACTTTATTTAACTGAAAAATGGAAGTTAAAAAATCACTAAACTCATTTAAAAATTCTTCATTTTTACCAGGGCAGTAGATTAATATACAATAAAATTTTTCAGTTAAGCATCTCTATCTCAAATGATGAAATGTTCATAGGAATCCTTCTGCAGGAGAAGATGTACCGGTGAATGGCAGCGAGTCCACCCCCGCGATGATCCAGCCGAGGAGTTTCAGTTATGGGCTCGACACACGGGAGGCGACATCGCCTCTCCTCCATTCATTTTCAATGAGACGAGCGTGATAAATCGATAATCGCGGGTCTCCCTCCTGCTAAGCGAAACGCGAAAAACGTGCATGTGAAATTTTGCGCTCGTGCATGTGTCGTGCACACGCGAGCCAGCAACACGATCCCAGAAAGTTGAAAATTTTTCAACTTTTCATCGCTGTCGCTCGGACAAGGACCAATCAGCGGAGGTTTCATTGACTGCCCAATGAGGGGACAGGATGCTTCTCAGTACATCTCCAGGTAAACATGAAGGAAAAATTAATATTTGCTGTGTTGGATGTCCCAAAAGTCTCCCAAAGAGTCGTCATGTGACGAGATCCCTCATCTCTACCAGAGAGTCCTAGGATTCTTAATCACTTATGGATGGTTGCCTTTGTTCTGTAAATGTGGCAATTACATGTGAATCGGTGGTGTAGTGACCACATCACACCCAAGTCTGTGTATGAGTATGACTTGTTTTCTACACCTGAAAAGCAGCTTTATCATAGGCGTTAGGAAGCATCTTTTCAAATGCAACTATAGAAAGTTCGTCTGCTAAAAGTCACCTATTCACAATTAGCTGAACAGTTCAAGTCGGCCTTGCAGTTATCCTGCCTGTGAGGCTCTAATGGCAGGCCTCTGTTGTTGTTGGTTGGTTGTGATTTCTGACCAGTGTACTTCCTACTCTGTTTATGTAACCATACATAAAAGGCATAACAGAAAATAATGGCAACAATGAAAAAACACAACATAAGTACACCAACAAAACCATACATTAGTTAGAAAAGGACGTGTACACCCCAAAGACAAGATATCACCAGAACACAAATGTGGAGTCATATATAAAATCCCATGCAAACAATGCAATAAAACATACATTGATGAAGTCAGATGGCAACTCAACACACAAACAGGAAAGGAAGTGATGCCACTAACAGTGGCAAAACTCTAAAGAAGGCTGCAGAGATAGTCGAAACATCAGTAAAAACAAGGTAAAAATAACACTTTTTCTGCATTAAAAAAGAACCATAATGCAGTGCAAACATGAAGATTACTGAAACTGAAAAGCCAGGAGAACATAAGGATAAACTAACAAAATGATAAAACTTAACACCAAGAACAGGATCTTACAACGTAAATCAAAGAGCAGAGGGGATAAACACAAGGAAAAAAACTGAGGAAAAAACTAGACCAGGAGAATAGAAGATTCTAAACAAAAAAAACTATTTCTAAGAAAAACGCAGTGCTCAAAGGCACAAAAACAGAAGCTAAATAAGACATGAAAATACAAAAATTACACAAAAAATAAGAAAGTGAAAACTGATGAGAAGTAAAAACTGAAATGATCAGAGGCTAGGGCTGGGAATGGCTGGACTGACACTGTTACAAGGGTGTGAGTATGAAAGCTGAAAGATAATAAATAGAGGGACAGAAAACGCAATGATGCATAGGAAAAGGGGAGAGACATGGGAGACAGAGGACAGAGGACATGAACAGTTGCACATTTTTCAGGATCCCATGCTAACCTTTTTTTTCACTTTTATTCTCATTTTTTAAAATCTTAATTCTTCATTTTATCTTCAATTTTTTATTATATTTTTACCTGCTTTAATAACCCAAAATTCCCTCCAATCTGACGGCCAATCATAACAACGGAGGACTTGCTATTCACCCTGGAACGAAGGCGTCACTGGCTTTTGCCGCTGGCTGCTGCCGCTTGTCGCCTCCCGTGTGTTAGGTTATAAAAGCGATAGTGATGAGTTTCGCTGATCGCGGTCGTTTGTCACCTCCCGTGTGTCGAGCCCATTACCGTGGAGCCAGTTCATTTAAATATACAAAATTATTTTGTTTCTGCCAAGTTTCAACCAGAAACACAAAATCCAAATTCCAGCTGACAAAGAAGTCATTTAATATAAAAGCCTTATTAGAGATTGAGTACCGAGAGATTGAGAACCGGATGAATGAAGGTGAATCAGTGTTATTGCAGGTTGACAGCGGGGTAACAGACCATAGACATCTAGAGACACATTGGAAACACGGGACGGCTCCAAATCAGTTCCAGCAGATGGCTGCAGGCGCAGAGCCATATATCAATGGCGGGCATAGGACTCCATCAGCGGAACTAATCTCAGGTGGCAGGCAGGATCCTTGAGATAAGGGCTGAAAAAAATCCATCTTGAATGGGGTTTTAGCCACAAAACATCAAGCCCTCATTTCGCTCAGAGCAACGGGGAGGCCAAGAGGGCAGCCAAGTCCATCAAAAGTCTCATCAAAAAGTCAAGATCCTTGTCTTGCTCTGATGGCCCACCATGCCACTCCGTTAGCAAACAGATACAGTCTTGGCGAGCTTCTCATGGGAACACTCACTGTTGTTCCATCACTGCTAAATTTAACACGTGTCAACTTAGCCAAACTCAGAAAGACAGATGACAAGTACAGACAACAACAACGTCGAACCTACAACCACAGACATCTGGCACAACAGGTCACAACTACTTCCAGGAGACAAAATGTGTGTTACAGAACTTAGACACTAGAGGGACTGTTGTGTCTGGGGCTGGTTCATGGAGGTCTTACATCATTGAGACTTAAAAGGGTACAATGAGGAGAAACAGCTACCATCTTTCACAGACTCCAGGTGCACGAGAGACTCACATTGATCCACCTGTGGGTACACCTGAGACTTTGGTTCCAGATATGCAGCCTGTATTTGATTCAGGTGTCATCCAGCAGGGGCCAGTCAATAGACTCCACCATCTGAGTCACATTCCATCCAGACCAAGAAGACCTCCCACATATTTTTGAAAGACTATGTTTGTTATTAATGTTAGGAACTGAGTGATCCATGGGGCAGAATAATCCCCACACTCAGACCCTGTCCACACGTAGCCAGGTATCTCCCAAAACGAAGATATTTTTCTATGATTCGGCCTGTCATCAACATGAAAACACAGATATCTACAACAAAAACAAATCTTTTTAAATGGTAAATGGCCTGTATTTGTATATCGCCTTCTTAGGGTTCTACAACCCCCCAAGGCACTTCACAGCACAGTCATCCACCCATTCACACAAACATTCACACACTGGTGGGGATTAGCTACAATGTAGCTACAGCTGCCATGGGGCGCACTGACGGAGGCAAGGCTGCTGAGCACTGGCGCCACCAGTCCCTCCGACCACCACCAGCAAGCATGGTGGGTTAAGTGTTTTGCCCAAGGACACAAAAACTCCAGCCAAAGTGAAGATTTGTGTTTTCTCTGTTTTAAGCGTTTCTGTGTGGACAGAAATAATCAGAGTTTTAGGTTTCACAACGTCACTGTCTGCGACAAAATTGCTGACGGCCCATGTGTGACCTGTGTTTACATTAAATCACGGATGCCCTCAGAGCTGTGCTCGCGGTATCAATCGTCCAAGTGCTTTTTGACGCTTGCTGACTTTATACTCCAAAACTACATTTAAGAGCAATTCTACCTCCTTATCGGTCCACAAGTGAGCTAGGCACCATGTTTCATGTTTTGTTGAAGTTGAGCAAGAAATGGATAGGATTCGGGGGAACTACTGCCACCTACAGGTCTGGCATGCCTATGAATGTGCTTATGCAGTTACGTGTGGATAGATTTTTTTTCTAAAAACGAGGTGGTGTGGACGCTATTTTTTGGGAGGGCGGATATTCGTTTTTTAAAAAACCCAGCTACGTGTGGACAAGGCCTCAGACAGAGGGTTGGGTAGTATACCTCATCTCTCATAGAATGTTAACAGTTAATTTTTAAGCCCTTTTTATAAGACACACCGTGCCGGCAAATCAGCGTAATATTACCGCAATAGTGTGTCTTACGAAAGTGCCATGGCGGCATGACATTTTTTTTGCAGTATTCGTGCCACCACGCTTGGTAGTAATATTTCCGAAACGCCGGATTTGTGAATGCACATTGTGCCTTGGCGCAACACAGGGAGGTGTCATGATCACGTGGGGAGTTACTACCGAGCTCCGGCAGGCAACTACATTGAAATGAAAATGAAAGTAAACACGAGCATATGTTTCGCTTTTGTAAACAGAATCAGCTGACATGATAAACTGGAGCGATGCAGCAATCCAGGAGCTTTTCTCTATCAGATCATCTGACAGTTCACAGGGACTGTGGAGGACAGACACCTTTAGGAGCGGCTTGTCAAAAAAACTTAATGAGCGCTGCTTCGATCACAATAAAAAGAAAATTATGTCCAAGATACATGAAAGTTCCCCAATACCCCCTTTATGCCGCCGTCATGTAATTGTTGTAAAAAGGACACGATTGCGCCACATTACGGCCACAGTCTGACCACTTATAAACAACCAAATGCTCCCTGATGCCGCATCAGCATTGCGGCAAATTGGCGGCATTGTTTTATAAAAAAAGGCTTTAGGGAAAGAAAATATATGATCCTGCTATAATGTGCAGAAGCGTTCATAAAAATGCACTTAGATTTAATTTCCAGTTAGTTGTACTGTGAGAGTTCAGACATTGACATCCTGCATTATTATGATTTTGGAAATATACAAATATAGAGAACAGAGTATTGTTTTGTCTGTTTTGCAGGAGATACTTCAGACAGCATTAATAGTGTGTTCGTAGGGTGTTGGATCAAGTAAGGATCCCATTCAGTAGAGGGGGGCATATAATAAAGGAACCTGCTGAGAGATGGCACGTCTTGTGTAATCTGTTGTAAGCCTCCAGTCAATCAACATAGTTACATTGTGATAATATACCAGAACAATTTCAATTCGCATTATGGATTGTATTGAATCAAAAATCGTCAAGAGTACCTGGCTGCAGCAAAATGGCGACTTGAGCTCCACCTCCATTCGCCATTGCTTGAAGCGACTGCCCCGGAAGTGACGTCACCCCGGAAGTTTTACGCATGGCGTTCCACGTAACCTCCACCGGACGTTACGTTTACGTAGCCTTTTTTTTTTCAAATCTTTATTGAAAGTTACGAAAAACGAATGCAAACATTCTAAAAACAAGGAAAAAGCTTCGAAGACAAATTAAAATGTTTATCTGCGGTCAAACTGAATCAAATTTTTTATTTTTTTAGCTTAAAACTTTGAAACAATAACGTAATTTCCCTAGCAGGCGGCTTGATGATTATGAGTGGTAGTTTAGCAAAACCAACCAATGCTGTATAGTAAATCTTTATGTTTCATGTATAGTTTTTTGTAAATTCGCGTCATAATTATTATTGTTTTATTCTATTTGTATTGCAGGTCACACTATAGCCTATTTGTGTGTTTTAAGTAGCATGTTATTCTTTCAGTGCATGTGCTGCAATTAAGAATAAGAATACCTTTATTTGTCCCTCAGTGGGAAAAATGCAGTATTGCAATGGTACTAGTACAGTAAAGTAACACACCAGTGCACCCATAAGGGAATTTATTGTCAACCACAGTAAATAATAAACAAATATTACTATTATAGTTGTGAAATAGTTAAATAACATTTAATAAACACTCCCTACATCTGTATTGATCTCCAATGTGCCAATTCAAGTGTTGAAAGCATTCCAGTATTTTTATGAATTAGCCAAGTTAAAATAACATATTATTCAAACAATGCTATATAGGCAGTAGAACATAATGGACTATTCACATCCTCTACAGAACAAAGTGAGGTTCACAAAAGTGTGTTAATAGTCTTCTTTGAGTCTTCTACAGAATGTTATAGATCATTCCACCATCTCGCCATCACAGTTCAACTATTGTTAGTTTCCTTAAAAAAACAATTGTTTATCATGAGACCATCATACTAGCAACATTGATAATTTGACAAGAATTGTTTTTGGCAATAAAGTTTATTTTTTCACCATAAACACAAAAAAAATCAAGAACAAAACTAGTGGAACATTGACAGAACATGGATAAAAGTATGAAATAGAACATTTAGATAAAAGCATTAAAAAAAAATTAACAATAAGTAACAAGATATCAAAAGTATGTATGTCCTAATTTGTGGCAGGTGACCGTTCGTGGCCCTCTATTTTGTGCGGCCCCAAATTTAATTTGTAGACTAGTAGATGTAGTTTGACCCATTTTAACATTTATATATTTGGATTTTTACTAATCTGAAGCCAAGTTTTAAACACTACAAAGTCTCCACAAATGTTCATTCTCCAAAAATCCCCATAAAATAATTTCTGTATTTTCTAAATAAATAAAAAAAAAATCACAATGTTGTGGCCCACACAGACATTAAACTTGATTATTTTGCCCACGTCCAGTAAAGTTTGTACCCTTCTGATGTACTGATGACATTGGCTCTCTTCTTATAAAGGTTGTACACCTCTAGTCTAAAGGTTTCCCCTGGCCATCATCACTTCTGCTTGAAGCCGTGTGAGTCCTTCCTGGAGGATGGTTATCAGGATCTGGAAAACAGTGACATGAACCAGTCATACCTTGTGGTGCTAATAGGAATGCACTGGTTTGTTTTCTATGTTCCAGAATAATTAAAATATTGGCCACAATAACCAAATAAATTCCTCCCGTTTCCCAAACAGATCTTTACAATCTTACCTCTGGGAGCATTACATCAAAGACAGGATCTAGTAGCTCCATCTCCCCCTTTTTGATCCTGGTTCCCACACCCGTCACCTCTTCAGTGGTCTTCAGTAGCTCAAAGATCTGATGAAATAGGAAGAAAAACAATCAATAACCACACACACGCACGCACGCACACACACACACACAGAGAGAGAGAGAGAGAGAAAGAGAGAGACATATGTGTATGAATGCTGACACTTTAATTTACCCTCACTCAAGTCCAGAGTCCTTGGCTTTAAATGTTGCTTTAAAGTTAAAGATGTTGAAGGATTCTGCCACAGGAACAGTCTGTTTGAGCGTTTTGTTCCAGTCATCAAGCCCTCATAGTGTCTGAAAGCAAAGAGTTAAGGGGTAAGATGCAATCACTGACATATGACAATTTCTACTTGCATCTTCTGTTCAATAATTACCTTTATCTGATTCCTGGATAACCGTGACATAATCACACTCTCTTTTATAGCATCCATGTACCTGTAGATAAAGATAATGGGGGGGTGGGTTACAGCTAGTGCAAAAAAGACATTGCTTCACTAGAGGGATTTAAAAAAATCTATGCCTATATGTCCAATAATTAATGTATTTTTAAGGTATATTCAGTACAATAATCTGCCATGTGTTTTTGTAATGAAAACATGACTGTGATGTTGAAATCTATTATAAGGAATAGTGTTGGACCATAAAATTTTTAAAAAGATTTTTTTCCTGAACAGCATTCTCCAAGAACATTTACTGCATCTTTAATATATTTACACATGACATGGTTTTACACAGAAGAAAAAAACCCTTTTCAAGTTACCTGTGAAAACCCCAAGCCATCATTTTTTCAGGTGCAAACTAAGAATGACAGCCAAGTGTTAATGTTCTGCTGCCATTTGTTTCTGTCATTGTTATGTGACACTAAATATAAATTTATTTAACAAGAAAAAGTTTTGGACCTTGGACTGTCACACAGATCTGTGCATCCACAGTTGAACGGGT
>SSNS01000890.1:59525-79322 GCA_006937985.1 Aphyosemion australe
TATATATATATATATATATATATATATATATATATATATATATTTGCTCTCTCCACTTTCTAACCTTGACTCTCCTAAATAAAAGCTCAAGTTAAACAGGTCTTATATGTTGCACCGTGACTGAAATGTATCATATTTTTATCCATATTGAGTTCCATTAAAATCTAATCAGACAGTCTGCATCACAAATGACTCCATCCTGTGAAATCTTTGACTCACCTCTCCAGCAGAGGTCTCTCCCCTCTCACTCTCTGTGCTCCTCTGCCCTGACTCCTACAGGTTAATGGGGATGGAGAGGAGTGATTATTATTATTTCCACTGATTATAACCTGAATGAGCTCAGCTCGATTTTTCAGAGCTAAAACGAGTGACAGAAATTAACATTATGCTAACTGCTAACTTAGTGCACTAGCCAGGTTTTTATTTATCAAAATGGGGAGCACCTGGTTCATTAATTACATGGAACTCTCTGCTGTTAGCCTGGAGCTAACTAATTGTTACTACCAGCCAGTGATGAAGACTTACTTTCTTGAAAAACTTGCGTATATCCATGTTTTCTTGCTGTTTGCAGCATGTACGCTAGTGTCCGCAGGTACGAGCTGAGTGTAAAGTAGCAGTGAAAACGAGGACTGGATTTTCAGTAATGTGGATGTCTCCTGTGAACAACTGGAACGGATTGGATAACGAAGCACTGACGCTACCTTAAGAGTGTAAAGTGAAAGGGACCAACCGAGTTATGATCATATATTTATGTGAATAGCGACGGGTTTATATTGTTATTTCTGCATTTTATATTGAATTTGTCTGCAAGTTCTGTAAAAAAATAAATATATCGAGAAGAAAAAAAAAACCACAAATTGTTTAGAGGGGCTTAAGAATAGTTTAGGGAGGCTTCAGCACCCCTAAAATAGGCCTAACGACGCCACTGCTTCTTACCACAGCTCACATTGATGTGCCATCCTGGATGAGCTGCACTACCTGAGCCACTTGTGTGGGTTGTAGAATCCGTCTCATGCTACCACTAGAGTGAAAGCACTGCCATCATTCAGTAGTGACCAAAACATCAGCCAGAAAGCAGAGGAACTGAGAAGTGGTCTGTGGTCACCATCTGCAGAACCACTCCTTTATTGGGGATGTCCTGCTAATTTCTTATAATTTCCACCTGTTGTTTATTCCATTTGCACAACAGCAGGTGAAATTGATTGTCAATCAGTGCGTTTGTGTTGTTCCCTTTATTTTTTTGAGCAGTGTTTATACATGTAGCCCTGATGTACTGGAGTCGTCTCCACGTGTCCACCGCCTCTCACTGCTAGACTCCTGCTCCCTGAGGATGAGATGGTTCTTATAAATGATGGATGGATATTAAAAATTTAAAGCAACATTCCGCAACTTTTACACCTTAAAATTATGCTTTTTGTAAAGTTTTTGCATCATAGTATTATCTATTATGTTCATTTTCATACCTCTGATAGTGTTGGGGGGTCCCACGTCTGTTTACTGCGCTATACAGTTTTTGTGCTTCGGGTAGCGCCGGAAGTACTGACTGGGTGTCGTTTTATGGCAGAATATGGCAAGCCAAAGGGATAAAAAAGCACGCGCTCTAAATGAGCGTTATGTCTGCCAAAATGCGCGTCTTGAATGCACGTTTTGACGCCAAAGGGGGCAAAAACTCACGTGTTCTAAAAGCGAGCATTATGTCCACCAAAACATGCGTCTTGAACGAGCGTTTTGGCGGACATAATGCGAGTTTAGAACACGCATTTTTTTAATCCCTTTGGCTTGCCATAATTGTATAACGTAGACTCACTGTAGCAGCGGCAGATTCACCAAAGAAAGCTAGAAATCCCTTATCAGAGGAATCTAGGAAAAGAAAAGAACGTGATAGAACAAGAGCAAAGACCAGAGTTATTATTGGGCCGTCTTTTCCTCGCTGGAGAGCTCTTTTAGAAAGAACAGCATGAACTACGGACTCTGACCTAGTCGTGCTGCTAATGGCTAGGTAAGTAATAAATGATTTCACCAGGGTTATTGTGTTTGGTCGGGCATAAAGTTGTTATACAGTCCTGATAAAACTATTTATTCAATGTGTGGAGGTGGAAGAGTTTGTTTTCATTGTTTTGCCTGACATTAGGAATGTAAACATGCCACTTATGCCCGAGAGAGAGATTTAATGTTATGACAGTGACGTTACGCAGCAAGCCTCTAGAGGGCGACAGAGACCATATAACTGCAACGTTGCGGAATGCTGCTTTAATTAGATGTATTTTGTGTCAGAAGAATATTTTCAATGGCCGTCTCCTGCACATGAGAAAATATTTGCTGCAGAACAAGTTTCAAATGAAATTTGATCTTAATATCTGGTTCATGTACAGGAAGTACATCTCTACATAGTTCAAGAGACGTTGGAGCAGAAATCAGCCAAATCCATGAATTAATTCTTAAAAAGAGGATAATTAGGTCTAAACACCAGCTCTGAGCTGAGTTTATAGTCGACTATTTTTTGGTGTGTTTTGAGAAAACTGTTTTTTAATGTTATACACTGATGGGAGCAAACTGAATGAGTTTGCTTAAACTTTAAACAGACTGTAGTGACTTAGAACCTCAAACTCCCCCACACCTCCTGATTGGTTTGTTTTCAGCATCTAATTTAAAACCAGGGTGCTTGTACCATCTGCACATGCAGAAATAATGATGAGGTGTGAAATCTGAGCTAGATTATTCTCCTGAAGGTGTTTGTTTCATAGCAGAACTGCATCAGACATAATTAACTCACCATTAGTGACCTTTAATCCTCATTAGCTGACTTCTCATTATTTGAGCAGAATTCATCTAAGATGTGAAAACCTTTTGGACAAACCAGCAGCGAGGTATTACAGACAGCACAAACAGCTCCTGTTGGGCTGTTAATTCATCAGCTTTGTGGCGTTCTAATCAAACAAAGGAGAAAGGATTTCTGTTTGTCATGTGGGTGTCACAGGTCAGCATTCAGCAGGAGCACATTCATAACACACCCTTATCAGGAACACAACAGGGATGTAAACAGGATGGGAACTGGCTGAGGACCTGTAAAGGATCACCCAGTTGTTGGACTCAGTCCTTTAGGGTTAAAAAGGAAAAAGTCTTACTTGAAAGAAATGTTTTTCAAAGGTTCAACACGCTTTTTAGACTACTTTTATGAAACATCACAGTTTTGGTGGATCAAACCTTTTCTTCTCATTTTGTTCTCCAACATAGAAATCTTTCATGTTCTAACCGTGGAGGTGGCTTTGGTCACGCCTAAAGATGTTGGTGAGAATTTTGAAAAAATAAAAATGACGAATAAGATATTTTATTAAAGTGTGTTTCTATGTAAAAGTTATAAATAATGTCTATATTAGCACATCCTCAGTTTGGAGAAATAGCCTATCAGGATCAATAAGCTAATGGCTAGTTAAGCACAGCTTAGAACAAAGTGCATTCCTAACATCACAGCGTTTCAGCTCCATTTGCTTAGCATTAACTGTTGTTTACATGCAGTTCTGTTGCTAAATTGTTGGTACCCTTTGGGCAATGAAAGAAAAACACACAATGGTCACAGAAATAACTTGAATCTGACAAAAGTAATAATAAATAAAAATTCTATGAAATTTAACCAATAAAAGTCAGACGTTGCTTTTCAACCATGCTTCAATAGAATTATTTTTAAAAAATAAACTCATGGAACAGGCCTGAACAAAATCACTTAATATTTTGTTGCACAACATTTTGAGGCAATCACTGCAATCAAACGATTCCTGTAGCTGTCAGTGAGACTTCTGCTCCTCTCAGCAGGTGTTTTGGCCCACTCCTCATGAGCAAACTGCTCCAGTTGTCTCAGGTATGAAGGGCACCTTTTCCAGATGGTGTGTTTCAGCTCCTTCCAAAGATGCTCAATAGGATTGAGGTCAGGGCTCATAGAAGGCCACTTTAGAATAGTCCAGTGTTTTCCTCTGAGCCATTCTTGGGTGTGTTTAGCTGTGTGTTTTGGGTCATTGTCCTGTTGCAAGACCCCATGACCTGAGACTGAGACCAAGCTTTCTGACACTGGCCAGAACATTTCTCTCTACAATCCCTTGATAGTCTGGAGATGTCATCGTACCCTGCACAGATTCAAGACACCCTGTGTCAGATGCAGCAAAGCAGCCCAGAACATAACAGAGCCTCCTCCATGTTTCACAGTAGACAGCGTTCTTTTATTGATATGCTTCATTTTTCCATCTGTGAACATAGAGCTGATGTGTCTTGGCAACAATTTCCATTTGTGTCTCATCTGTCCAGAGGACCTTCTCCCAGAAGCTGTGTGGCTTGTCAACATGTAGTTTGGCACAGTGGCACAAAAAGTGGGTATGCAGTGTATGCGGCGCATAGGGGTGCCAGGCTGGAGGGGGCGCCAAAGTGATGATGCAAAAAATATTTTTAGTCTGCATAATAACAGGTGTGTACTTGTCCATGTGTGTATCTGCAAACTATATCATTATTAAACACGTCGGCGATTAGGCACTAAAGCTTGGTTTATGCTTGACGCATGTACCTTCCGCGCGGAAATGAGACACACGGATGGAACGCGCGTCGGACTTTGCAGCGTTTATAGTTCCTTCCTAATCCAAGGGGTTCAAATGAAGGCAACTGGACTTCTTTGGTTTCTTGAAGACGTTTCGCTTCTCATCCAAGGAGCTTTGTCAATTCTGACTGGAATATGGGAGGGTCGATCTTGTAAAGTCCTTTACACCATTGGGCTGAGAATATTCCCACAAAGACTGAGGGAAAGCAAAAGGAAGAGAAACACGTTAAGAAAGCTCTCCAAAACTGCAGATACCCCAACTGGGCCTTTGTGAAATCAACAAAGAAGTCTAGAAAGGAATCCACAGCAGCAAACAGCAAAGAGAAGGACAACAGGCGGTACCATCATCCCATATGTGGCAGGAGTCTCTGAGAAACTGAGAAGAATCTTCTCCAAACATAACATCCCTGTAAACTTCAAACCCAACAATACCCTCAAACAGAGGCTGGCCCATCCTAAAGACAAGACACCCAAACAGAAGCGGAGCGGCGTCGTATATGCAGTCCAATGCAGCGAGGACTGTCCAGAGCTTTACATAGGGGAAACTAAACAACAACTACACAAGCGCATGGCACAGCACAGGAGAGCCACCTCTTCAGGCCAAGACTCTGCAGTCCACCTACACCTGAAGGACAAGGGCCACACCTTTGAAGATGACAAAGTCCACATTCTGGACAGAGAAGATAGATGGTTTGAGAGAGGAGTGAAGGAAGCCATCTATGTCAAAATGGAGAAACCATCATTAAATAGAGGAGGAGGACTCAGGTTTCACCTTTCCAGCACCTACAATGCAGCTTTGAACCAAGTTCCAAAACAGTTTCAGTCCAGTTCACACCCTCCTGCATCTAATCAAAACAACGACTCACAAACAATAGAGGCTAACGAGGCTAACGACTCATCAAGAGGTAGGGAGGAGGGGTATTCACAGGCAGATGCTGCTCGTTGAGCAACAATAGACAGCTACAGTTTATAAGATCCACCCTCCCATATTCCAGTCAGAATTGACAAAGCTCCTCGGATGAGAAGCGAAACGTCTTCAAGAAACCAAAGAAGTCCAGTTGCCTTCATTTGAACCCCTTGGATTACCATGACCTGGATGACTGAGAACCTTCACCAGCATACAGTTCCTTCCTACCTTCTGCGGCTCGTCTCCGCTGTGAGCCAATATTCTCCCAGAGTGCGGGTTGGCATGTAGGCTCTACGGCATGCATTAAAACACTACACCATAGTAGAAGTAGAAATCACTGATGTTTTAAGCTTGGTTTATGCTTGACGCATGTACCTTCCGCACGGAAATGAGACACACGGATGGAACGCGCGTCGGACTTTGCAGCGTTTATAGTTCCTTCCTACCGTCTACGGCTCGTCTCCGCTGTGAGCCAATATTCTCCCAGAGTGCGGGGTGGCATGTAGGCTCTACGGCATGCATTAAAACACTACACCATAGTAGAAGTAGAAATCACTGATGTTTTACACTTTTTTACTGCTACCTCGTCCTTTCCGAGTGTGACAGCAATTTTACTCCACAAATTATTAAAATTATTTTGATCACGGTGATCTTTATGGGCCGAATCATAGAGATGTTTGTATTTACGAACGTCCGCCACTACGAGCTCTTGCAGTCCACCATGTTTTTCCGCGCTGGACCGTCCGTGTAGTTAGAAAATTTCCTAGGTGCGTGTTGCAGAAACTTTGGGCTGCGCGGAGGACACGCGGAGGGGCGTGGTTGCTAAAATGACGTAATTTTGCCGCGCGGAGCCTTGCGGACCTCGGGGACGCGTCAAGCATAAACCAAGCTTAAGGCGCCCCTCCGTATCCCCCCCCCAACACACACACACACACACTCTCTCGGCGCTCCAGCGCGCGCCCCCACTACGCACTGGAGCGCGGTTGGAGGTGTGTGGACGGTTTTCTACACAAGCCACAGATCTATTAAGCTGTGTGTTTATTCATGAAAACGTTGTAGAATCTAGTCGCGCTAATAAGCTCCAGCGGAGCCAAGCTCTGGTGTCACCATGAGAGTAAACATGATGAGCAGCTCCTGTCTAATGGGAACGGCGGGAGTAATCAGGCCCAGACCGGGGAAACTCCCGGCGGGCCGGTCTGAGGTCGGTGTCTTTAGTCTTTTTGTTTTTTCGGTCCGGTGTTCAGTCTGTTGATCACCTGCTGCTGATGAGAGGATTTCTGAGTGTGGAAGGAACAGGTGAGCTGCTGAACAAGCTTTAGTTCATTACAAACACTTTCTATGCCCAAATGATATAGTGACCTGTTATTTATCATTTTATAGTTAATAGTAGGTTAATAAATACACAAACACACAGGTGATAGAAAATAAGATGAAATAAGCCTGAATATTTTCTCCCACAGCTCAGCTCTGTTAGAAATAAGCAAATGTCTGCTTCAGCTGGACAATAATAAATATAAAGGTGTTCACAGATAACTAATCTTTTCATGAAAAAGGAATATTAATCATTTTTAATTTTAATAATGATTTCATTTCATTTTTAAGGTGTGGATGTGAACATCTGAACAGAATATTCTGATTGGTGTAAAGGATACATGATAATAATAACAGGTCAGGATCTAAGGTGGGTCGGTCTGAGTCATTAAACTCTGCCCTGGGCCTAAAGCCCTGCAGCTTCATTCTACTTTGTTCCTGAAATTGTCGTGAGAGTTACGTCGTTTTGTAAGTTCTGCACACTCACACATTCAGCAGTGAGCTCTGCCAGCTGATTGGTTCTTTTGGTGACATCAGTTCAGTTGTGGTACTGAGCAGATGCATCACTGGATTTTGCTGTAGTCGGTGTTCAAAATGGATTAAAGAAAGGACAGGATAACTCTGTTAACTCAACTATATCATTATAATGCTGTGTACATGCACCAGCCTGGGGGGGGGGGGGGGGGGGGGGTGGGGGGGGGGGGGGGGGGGGGGGGGGGGGGGGGGGGGGCGCCCGTTTTGTGTCTGCATACCCCTCAGAAAGTAGGTGGTTGCGCCCCTGGTTTGGCGTATTCCAGTCTGGCTTTTTATGATTTGTTTTCAACAATGGTGTCCTCCTTGGTCGTCTCCCCTGTAGTCCACTTTGGCTCAAACAACGACGGATGGTGCGATCTGACACTGATGTTCCTTGAGCTTGAAGTTCATCTTGGATCTCTTTAGAAGTTTTTCTGGGCTCTTTTGTTACCATTCAGATTATCCGTCTCTTTGATTTGTCATCAGTTTTCCTCCTGTGGCCACGTCCAGGGAGGTTGGCTACAGTCCCATGGGTAACTGTAGTAACAGGAACATCTAGCTGCTTGGAGATGGTCTCATAGCCTTTACCTTTAACCTGCTCGTCTATCATTGTCTTTCTAGTCTCCTGAGACAACTCTTTCCTTCACTTCCTCTGGTCCATGTGGAGTGTGGTACACACCATGTCACCAAACAACACAGTGACTACCTGGAGCCCTATATATAGGCCCACTGACTAATTACAAGATTGTAGACACCTGTGATGCTAATTAGTGGACACACCTTGAATTAACACGTCCCTTTGGTCACATTATTGTCACTCTTTTCTAGGGGCACCATCATGTTTGTCCAGGCCTGTTCCATGAGTTTATTTTTTTAATAATTCAGTTGAAGCATGGTTGAAAAGCAACGTCTGACTTTCACTGGTTAAAGTTCATAGAATTTTAATTTATTATTCCTTTTGTCAGATTGAAGTTATTTCTGTGACCATTGTGGGTTTTTCTGTCATTGACCGAAGGGTACCAACAATTTTGTCCATGTCTGTATTAATTTCGAAACACTAAACAATTTATATTCTAATGGTAATATAGTAATCATTTAAATTGATTTTTAACCCTTAAGAACCAATGGTGAAACTGGTGTCACAGCCCATTTCAAGCATCTACAAAATTGCTTTTTGAGTCATATAGTGTTGCAATTCTCCCGTGATTTTGTGACCTCAAAAGATCAGCTGTGTGGAACGCTTTCGCTTCCTTTTCGCATCACAAGCGTTCCCGGTTGAAAGGGAGCTTGCAGGCAAAACGTTGCTATTTTGTTACACGCCTCTTTCGTAAGCCAGTGGAAAGCCGGGGGTGTCATGTCATCGAGTCCGCCAGGCACTGGAAACATTGCTCAGAGCTTTTGGTCCTTATTGTCAAAGTCCCTTAAATTTGCCTTTTTTCCCCATTCTGGTGTTCAGCTTGAACTTCAACACCTGTCGGTTTCATCATTTAGTCAGGTGATGCCATGTGTGGCTGATCAGACCTTTGTGTTAACGAGCTGCAGAACAAGGTGTACCTGTCTGTCTTGGTGATGTCTAGAAGTATTTTGTGATTGTTTTTAGAAACACTAATCTCTGCAGCTGGTAGCACTGCTGCGTCCTAGAGGGAAGGCTGAAGGCTTGAATCTCAGTTGTGGTCTTTCTGCCTGGAGCTTTGTTCTTCCAATCTATGTGTGGGTTTATTCTGGGTAATCTGGTTTCCTCCCACAGAACAAAAACATACACGTTGGGTTAATTGGAGACTCTAATTCGTCCCTTTGTGTGAGTTTGTCTCTGTGTCCGTACAACAAATGGGCGACCTGTCCATGGATGTCCCAGGCTCCTCAGCTCCTCAGAGGAATAAGCTGTTCGGATGATGGATGGATGTTCAAACAGGAGGAATGGTGACTCCTCAATGGGAGACACTCAGCAGACTCAGGAAAAAACAAATATACTGCTTTATGTATTATACAATATGCTTTATTATATAATACAGTTGATGACAGGATTTCCCCAAACCACTTCAAGAGCTTTGTCTTTGATATCATGTAGAATTAAAAATGATTCACCATGAAAATGTCACCCTGATTCTCTAATCTGAGCTTCTCCTGACTGTTTTCTACTAAGCTGGCTGCTCATCACTACTCCACACAACTCCACCACCCTGAAAGAAAAGGGTCTTTCTTCCTTCGGGCCAGTACATAAGTTTAAATTTGATGTTTCACTCATTTAACAGAATGAGGTTCCTGCTTAGCTGGAAGACAATCAGAACCAATCAGCTCTGAACTCAGTCTTTACATAAATCTCATTTTCATGCCGTGCATTGTCAGTCCTGAGGTTCATTTCAGTCTCTCTACAAACAAAGACCCCCCCCCCCCCCCCCCCAGAAGGAATTCAGAGCATTGATGTTTCTGTGTGATAATTATAGTCTTCATCAACAAAGGCTGGAAACCAGAAGGCTCTCCTTGCTTGGTCTGGCGTTGTTCCTTCTGAGTGGATGGTTGCTGCTCTGATTTGGAGCATGCAGCTCAGCAGATGTTAGAATTAACTAGATCCAATTTAACTGAACCAATAGTGCCTTTTTAGTTTTGTGGGCAGACCAGCCAATCACAGTGCTTTAATTAGAAGCAATTAAGAAAAACATCAGGATCAGTGTCACCTTGCCTAAAGTCAGGGTGTCTAAAGGGTGGCTCGTGGGCCAATCATGGCCCTTGGTGTGATATCAGCTTGATGATTATAGCCCCTGAAGAAAAACGTTTGGACACCACCAGAGCAGCTAGCTGCATTACGTCTCTGTTCCTTTTTTACACTCTTAATCAGGTTTCTGGTTGAGTCTAGCAGACGTGTCCTTTTTGCTCTGCACACACCCTCTCACTCTCTCGGGACAGATCTGCAGTCTTGTTTTTGAGCATTTGCTAAAAAAAAAGCAGCTATCCCTGCTCTGAGCCTGAAAGAATTGCGTAACAATTGTGATGTCAGCATTGTTCTTCCTGCTGTAACAAGTAACAAGTGACGCCTGCGGCTACGGAGACAGCGGTTACAGGGGTTGAATGAGGTGGAGGTGGAATGGGAGAACACTAACGCTGCACTGAGTCAGAGTTTTATGTCACAACGTTGTCCCACTGCAAACTTCAGGCTGGGATGCTGCACTCGCTGTTTGCCCAGAACACATTGTGCTGCTGGATTTTGGCAGGCTTCCCTCCCACAGAAAGTGATGACTCAGATTTAAGGATATAAATATCCCACAGCAGCATTGTGTTGAGGAAGCTGAGTTCTCCCCATCCCTCTGGCATCCAGCAGCATAGTCTCGCAGATTTGTGAACATTGTATCTCATTTTCACTATCAGACTCAGATCCTGGCTTTGTACAGACAGCCAGATCCAACTCTTATTGGAATTGAAAGCCAAATCAGCCACTGACGTTCAGCTCAGGGGTTTAAACTAATCTCATGTCGTTGCCATATTGGCCAACATCTTGCACAACCTCTCAATGTACTATCAATGCTTGATCTGTTAGCAGTCAGAGTTTGGATTATAAATGACTTTCATGACGTTTTGGCTCAATATCTGTAACTTTTACTGAGTTTTATCTACTTTTGTGTTGCATAAGATGGATTTCACAAGTTCACTGAACCAACCAGACACTGGACCTTGTTCTCTTGAAAGTAGAGAGGTGGTACCTATGAATGACCAAAGGCTCCCTGATGGCGCCTCCCCTTTGTGGCAAAGTGGCGCCATTCTTTTATAAAACAGGCTATAGACATCTAAACCACTGAGGTCCTTGATAATCCACAAACGACTTTATTTTAAGGTTGTTGGAGTCTTTGTTGTCCTGGTCCACATGTACGATGTTATGATCACATTCTTGAAAATGTGGATTGCTGTAAAATCATCCAGGCATCATCAGACTCAAGACTGTATTATAAGTGTTGAGGTACACAAGCATGTCAGTATCCTTTTCTAGGGCCATTCTTTAACTTTGTGTTTCCAGTGGAGGAACCAGGGTCAATCAAAATGACCAGGGTAGAAACTGACCCCAGAATACAGCCCTGGAAGGGAGGTGATGCTTTTGAGATTACCTGGAACAGGGGTGGTTCTTGAACATGGAAACATTGGTGCTCTCTGGCGGTCAGCTTCATGCTCAGCCGACCCAACACACACACTACGGACTGATTGGCCGGCTAAAGTTCACGCCTACAGTACCTACCAGAGGGAGCCTCTGATTGGCAGGTAGAATCAGCCAGCAGCGGCTTCCAGCATGCACGATTTATAATCAGTCTGGATGTCTGGACTGCATCTCGGACCTTCCACTCCAGCTGCGGGAGCGCGAGAACAGACTGCTGTGAGAGGAGCCCACGGCAGCACCGCTCCTTAGTGAGACAGTAGGAAGCAGTATGCTTCATATCAGAGTCAAGACCGGACTGGGCCAGACCAGATGTGAAAATGCCATAAATGGGCGGTTTGCTGTTTTCCTCTCTGGTGAGCTTGATGTTCTTGTCCACTGAGTTGATGTGGTTGGCTTCAACTTCATGAGTTATGATTTTAAATCCTGGAGAACCCAAGAAATATCAGTCTGGATAGGATCTGCTATTTAAAGTCATGATTTTTAGTTGAAATGGAGCTGAGAAGATTTGACCAAACCAAAATGAAAATGGCTTCCAGGTGAAAAATCATTCTCATTAATACTGTCAACCAACAGCTGGCTGGTCTCAATGAGGCCCAGCTCCCCAGGAAGACAAGCGCAGCAAGATTTATTGGGTGGCTTGATAAAAAAAGGAGAAATTAAATCACATGCATTGCAGAAACTGCCACAAGGCTGAGGCATTTGTTGACCTCTGTCTGTTCTCCACCCACATATGATTGAGAACTTGTCTGTGAAGCACAATGAACCAGAGGAAATTCACACGTTTGGCTTTGATGAATGTTCACGCCAACACCCAGGACTGACTGGACATGCCATCACTCATCAGGGTTTCATCAACACTACACCAGAAAGCAAGGCCATCGTTGATGGTCTGTAAATCCAGATAGGACAAGCTTTTAACCATAACACTGCTACAGAGGTTTTTATATCTAATTGTCATTTCTCTGGTTTAGTGAGTCCCTGTGCAGTGCACACATCGTCAAGATCAGGGGTATTCAATTCTGGTCCTGGAGGGCCGGTCCCTGCTTCAACACACCTGATTTCAATCAGCAGGTGATTAACATGCTTTTGCAGAGCCTGATGAGCTGCTTCACAGGTGGTTCAACCACTGAATCAAGTGTGTTGGAGCAGAGCAACCACTAAAATGTGCTGGATACCAGCCCTCCAGACCCAGATTTGAATACCCCTGGTTTAGATCATTATGCAGAAAAGATGCAATCCTACTTAAATGAAATCTGCAAGTTTAAAAAAGCAGAGTCCTTAATTTCCTTCTGTCTAATAATAACTATTAGGGTTAAATTAGGTGGAAATACAACCTCATAGCAATCTAGTCATAACTACAAATACCTTTAAAGCTGTTAAAACACATCTGCAAACCAGCTAGGTTTTGAACGCAAACACGATCACGGAACACTCACCCCTCCTCTCGGGTATCTTCACTGAGACACTTCTGCCAGAACCAGAAACACACACTACCACACTAAACGAGATAGTGCTAAACACCAGTCGCCGTTTTCTGAGTCCAAATGTTTTCCGTTTTCTTTTTGGGACTCTGGTAGTTTGTCCTAAAGTTGAAGTGTGCTGGTGAAGGTTCTCAGTCTTCTAGGTCATGGTGATCCAAATTGGGTTCAAATGAAGGCAACTGGACTTCTTTGGTTTCTTGAAGACGTTTCGCTTTTCATTCGAGGAGCTTTGTTAATTCTGACTGGAATATGGGAGGGTGGATCTTATAAACTGTAGCTGTCTATTGCATACTTGCCAACCTTGAGACCTCGGAATTAGGGAGACATTCAAAAGGGCCGGGGGGGGGGGGGGTATACCTACACTCACAAGTGAAAAAAAATCAATTTTTTTTATTTGACATAATAATTATAAAACATGGGACACAATCTTAGCTGCCCCAGATTTGGTCCAGGAAAACAATAATCCCCAGACTGCTATATAATTTTTTTACTTTATAATCACTATACTGTAGATAATTTATTGATGCCCTGTTTAAGCTAAGTTGTAAATGGGGCCCATATAGCATATATATTGATTGTTTCATCTCCTTTGATTCAGTAGATTTTCACAAAAGAATTTTATGATTTTCATTCCTTAACAGAATGGACACTTAGGGAGCATACAGTCTATTCTACACATTATTTAAATAGAAATACAAGAACATTTTTTTTTAGCCTATGTGAGTTATCAGACTTCCAACTTAGTATCTTTAAATGTATATTTTGGCCAAATCCACCTGTTAAGATGCAGCAATGTTTTTCCACAGACCTGCAGTGTTGTGAGTTTCATGAGCCCACAGACTTTAAATAACTTAGTTCTGCTCCTGAGCATCAACAGTGATGCTCATAAACCTTTAGATGGACTTAAACTATTATGCTGTTGGTTTAAAAAGCAGGAATGTGATTCGTTATTAGGAACCAGGCAGCATGATTTTTATTTAATGGAAAGGCAGTGCATGTGTTAGATGGAAGAGAAATTTAGATTTTTCTTACTTTTTGTTTCGCTTTATAATTGTTGTTTGTTAGGGTGACGTATGAACGACCCGTATTAAACACGGTTATGTTAAAAAGAAGCCTCATCTTTGTTTCCCTGCGGTGCCCAGTGCCACCATAGTGGTATTTTATTTAAATAAAATGTTTTTTAACACAACTTCCCTTATTTCATATATGAGAAATTGAAAGAATCGCTGCTGCATTTGGACATGCTAAGGTGGGCGCATTTGCTCGCAGCCAGAGGCCACATGATCCATTTTCCCTTCACTTTCATTTTAAATAAAACCGTTAAATATCCATTAATTTTAATTAATATTTAGTCCAAACAAGCTGACCAGAGAGCCCCAGTAACATAGAAACAATGCAATTAAACAATTTCACTTAAATTATCAACATTTCACCTGCTGCGCCCGAACGCACATTCCTTCTGCTCCGGCGTAAACCTGATGGTCACCTGCTTGTGTGTAATCAGATGTCTCTATGGAGCTGCTGAAGAGGCTAATGAGGTTCTGGACTTTTGCCTCAGACAGACTCATGGCAAGGCATGGCAGATTTATTTATACAGCGCATTTCCTACCCGAAGGCAACTCAAAGCGCTTCATGGCTCATGGCTGTTAAAATGTGATGATTCAGAGCTCCGCTGACACGCTGGATCCGAAGATCCAAGCAGCTACTGGAGTAACGAATTCTATCTACTTCAGCCAGAGTTTTAAAGTCAGGAAACATTTCACCAAATGAAATAACCAGAAGTCTACCAGACTCTCTGAAAGAAGGGTTTCCACTTTCTAGATCTAGAAGCTCTCGACATTGTGCTCTGGTGCGCAGATCTGTCAGACGCGCTCTGAGCTCCTATTGCGCGCCGCTTTGTGCGCACCTGGATTCTTCTGTGGGCAACAGCACTTTCCCCTACCGCCCGACATTCGCCGACGGACTATCAGTGCGTTAGTATGGCAAGCCGATTTAACATTTAAGCAGACTGGATAACGTGTATTCAGATATCTATAATTCTGTTGTTCCTAGCAGAAATTAACATTCCAGAAATCCATAAAATCAATCATACTGTACACAATGAACATTGTGCACCCCCCCCCCCCCCCCCCCCCCGCACATTGGGAGGGGGGCGCGAAAAAATCTATGTATCCTAGGGGGGGCTTCACCGAAACTATTTGAGAACCACTGCAGTAATCTACCCTAGAGATTACAAATGCATGGAGTACCTGCTCCAGGTGGACTCTCGACAGCATAGGCTTGATTTTGGCAAGGCGTCTCAGATTGAAAAAACACGATCGGATAACGGAATTGATGTGAGCATCAAACTGAAGTCCAGAGTCAATTCTCACCCCCAAGCTAGTGACAACTTGCTTCAAAAAGGGAGAGAGAGGGCCCGGATCAACTACTGAACCCGCAGCAAGCCTGCTGTTTGGATTAAAAATAATGAGCTCTGTTTTACCCTCGTTCACATGCAAATAGTTAGCCGCTAGCCAACACTTAACCACACTCTCAAATATCTTCTCTGTCCAGAATGTGGACTTCAAAGGTGTGTCCCTTGTCCTTCAGGTGTAGGTGGACTGCAGAGTCTTGGCCTGAAGAGGTGGCTCTCCTGTGTTGAGCCATACGCTTGTGTAGTTGTTGCTTAGTTTCTCCTATGTAAAGGTCTGGACAGTCCTCACTGCATTGGACTGCATAAATGACGCTGCTAAGCTTCTGTTTGGGTGTCTTGTCTTTAGGATGGACCAACTTCTGTCTGACGGTGTTGTTGGGTTTAAAGTTTACAGGAATGTTGTGTTTGGAGAAAATTCTTCTCAGTTTCTCAGAGACTCCTGCCACATATGGGATGCTGGTACCTCTGCGCCTGTTGTCCTTCTCTTTGCTGTTTGCTGCTGTAGATTCCTTTCTAGACTTCTTTGTTGATTTCACAAAGGCCCAGTTAGGGTATCTGCAGTTTTGGAGAGCTTTCTTAACGTGTTTCTCTTCCTTTTGCTTTCCCTCAGTCTTTGTGGGAATATTCTCAGCCCAATGGTGTAAAGTTCTGATAACTGACATTTTGTGCTCCAGTGGGTGATGTGAGTCGAAATTCAAATACTGGTCTGTGTGGGTCGGTTTCCTGTAGACTTCAATGCTGAGACTTCCATCCTCTTCAATTTGCACAGCACAGTCCAAGAAGGGCAGTGTGTTGTTGTGTGCATCCTCCCTGGTGAACTTGATGTTTTTGTCCACAGCGTTAATGTGCCTGGTGAAGCCTTCTACTGGTGAAGCCTTCTACTAGTGAAATATTATACTGGTGAAGCCTTCTACTGGTGAAGCCTTCTATTTCCTGCGTGAGAATTTTGACCCATGTGTCGTCTACATACCTGAACCAGTGGCTTGGTTTTGTTCCATTGTAGGAGTTCAATGCTCTGGTTTCCACTTCTTCCTTGTAGATGTTGGCGACAATAGGTGATACTGGGGAGCCCATGGCACATCCATGTTTCTGCTGGTAAAACTTGTCATTGTGTTTGAAATATGTGGTAGAAAGGTAAAGGTCCAGGAGGGAGCAGATCTGGTCTGGAGTCAGTTTTGTTCTCTCTGTTCATGTTGGAATCATCTTGTTCCAGCCATTTCCTAACCGCTTCCACTGCTTCAGCTGTGGGTATGCATGTGAAGAGTGAAGTGACATTAAAAGAGACAATGGTTTCACCTGGAGCCAGTTTGAGATCTTGAACTTTCCTGGCAAAATCCACTGAGTTCTGTATGTGATGTGGGGTTTTTCCAACCAGCGGGGCCAAGATGGTGGAGAGATGTTTTGCAATGTTATATGTGACCGAGTTGATGCTGCTGCTGATGAGTCTGAGTGGTGTTCCTTCCTTGTGGATTTTTGGAAGACCATATATACATGGGGTGACTTCTCCTGGATAGTAAAATGAGCGGTCGATTACTTTGTCCTGTAGCAGTTTCTGTAAATGGTCCGTGATTTTCTACTTGTATCCACTTGTCGGGTCCCTGTTCAGTGCTTCATACGTGGCTGTCACTCAGAAGTGTGATGATTTTTGTTGTGGTAGTCTGTGGTATTCAGAATAACTGTACAAAGTTGAAGTGGTAGCAGCCGGCTGTTTCTCCTTCTCTGATATTATTGAGCGGAGAACCTCTCACACCAGTGGTGTTCTGTTGATAAATACGTGAGTGAGTAATGAATGGAGGACCCAGGGAAGTGCGAAAATACAGTGGTTCGGCGAGACCAACAACCGGATGGTCCAATCGTTGGTTTTGGTCCGAAATATGTTATTGACAAAAGTTTTTAGACAAATGAGAGAGAACACCATTATTAATTTTTTTCGTTCTTTTTTATCGCCACAATATATTTATAGCTATACTATATTAGAACGTTGTTAAAAAAATGTTTTAAGGTAATTTGTTTTCCAAATTAGGCATTGGAGCTTTAAATTGTGTAAAAGGCTAGGAATCCTGATGACGTAGTAAACATCTCCTTGGGTCTGTGTGTCCATTTGTTAGCAAAATATGTTATGAACCAACACAACAGGCAGCCTAAGTCACACCCATCTAAAATGAATAGGAGTCTATGGACTGATGAAAGTTATTTTCTGATCTTGTTTGATATGTGCCATGCATTTCACATATGATGTCTGTGAAATTTAAAGACACATTTTGATGCCAAGCAGGCACTTATTTTCGACAGGCGGCAAAAATCATTTTAGGTTTTGTGTGAAAATACGTAAAGGACTCCAACTGCTTGTCTCACCAAATTGATGTCATCAGACCAGAAATGGAGAAGAGGAAGAAGAAAAATGGTTGTGAGTTTAGCAAGCTTCACATCCTTCTACCAGGACGAAAGAAGGAGCATTAACCTGGAGAAAATCACTATAAATCCGGTCATGTGGTGAGTAGCAGCTACACTGGGGGAGAAGAGATTCTGCTGTGACATCATATGTCACTTCTGATTTGTAGTCATTTTACTTACCAATCTTTACAAGCAAATACATCTCAAATTACAAGACAGACATAATCAAAACACACGTCATTATTTTTCATTTAAATTGAAGTACAGCATATGTGTGATTCAGGGCGTAAGGCAAGGCGGACCAGAAATAACTTCAATAGCCCTGTTCACTTATATTCATTTATTTTTTTTGGTAACACTTTACAATAAGGGTCCCTTTATTAACATTACTTAGTGCATTATTAAGCATTGATAAAAAAAGGATCCCTTTATTACCATTCCCGATATTGTTAACTATTAAGTGTCCTTAAACAGAAAATTGCAGGTTAATTTTTTTTCTAATTCATATAAAATGCTGTCCAAAAAATACTATTTGAAACGTTTATTGTAGGTATTTCATTTTAAAATACATAACGACACATTTTTTCAAGTAAAAAGTGTCCTTTTTTAGCAAAGCTTCTAAAAACGCCCTTTTTTCTAAATCTTAAACTCTGACATAACCAGAGGGAGTTATGAGCTAGGCGATGCCTCAGCTCAGTGTGGAGAGTGGATAGTTTTAGGGTAGAGAGGTCGTGTTATCGAGTCAGTGTGTGTGTTCACTACATTATGGAGGCTGTACAAACTCCAACCTTTCATACATTGAGTCCATGGGTTTCCAAATAAGAAAAATAATGCCTCTCATCGCCGTGCTTGGGGGCGTTTTGTGTAGCTGAAATGACGGGACTTTTGTAGCCCACATCAGTCGGTACCTGGTCAGCGAGGTCCAAAGACCCGTGGCGTGGTTTAAAATATTAAACACAGATTTCTGGAGCTCCAGAAGATATGCGCGGCTCAGTGGGCCAGTCGAGCTGGTTTCTGGGTTGGAAGCAGATCACAGAAGCCCGCATGAGCTCCAGAACTGGACAGTGTCTCTCTCCCTCTCTGTAAAGTGCTAAACTACGTTACATGAACAGATATTAACGAGTATGGGACCGCTGACAGACGCTCATTAGTTTATTATTGTCGAGTATTAATCTTATATTAACTGACCTATACTATTTTAATTGTCTGCTACATGATAGTAATCTGTACAATATTGTGATGCTAGCACACGAGTTTAAGCTAACATCGTTAACTCACCAAGACACCTGCTGCTCCCCCGCTGCTTCTCCTCACATCACAGCTCAATCTCTCTGCTTTGGCCGATCGTTTCTCCCTCTGGTTTGTCTCTGCTCTCTGAGATGTGCAGCAAACTCATAATTTTATGGTTTTTGTCCATCATAAGTATAATTATAAACATTTAAAGTTTCCTCTGTGTTAGAGCCGCATTAGAATCCATATTTGTCTCTGGATTAAGCTAACAGGACTCCCTCTGCTTACTTCACGTTGGTTTGGCAGAAAAAACATTTTTCTCACAAAAATGACTCTAAAAGCCTAAATAATTTATGTATGTGTAAAAAAAATGTTTAAAACAAGTTTTTATTATGTTTCTCTAAACATTGGGTCATGGGAGTCTCTAACTTGTGTAACATGTTGTGATTAGTTACTTTTAATGAATCGTCAATAAAATATAAAGGTACACAATAAAAGGTGATATTCCATATAAATATGAATTATCACTATCATTGAGCCTTTAATAGTTGATTGATGAAGAAACTAAGAAATTTGGGTATGCCAGGGACCCAACACTTTATAATAATCTGACACGGAGGCAGAAATATAGTTTATAAAAATCTATTTAATACTATATTTCTGCTACTAATGATGGTACAGGACAAATGATGAGTTAAAGGGACTATGTGGAGTTTGAAATTTTTATGCTCGCGATTGCCCCCTCAGGCCAAACGCATAACTGCAGCTTCAATAGTAAGCTCGTGCACGAGGCATGCATGCTGTACTCCTGAATGAAAACAACAGCTG
>SSNS01000890.1:86848-97602 GCA_006937985.1 Aphyosemion australe
TGCAGCCTTTCTGTACAGTGCTAGCATGTTCTTCCCATGCATGTGTGGGTTCTCTCCCTCCAGGTACCACAAACCAAAGACATGGATTTTAAGTTAATTGAAGACTCTGAACTGTCCCTGGATACGAATGTGTTCCTGTGATCAGGGGTGTCGGACTGGGGGGGGGGGTACCTTTACCCAGGGCCCACTGCAGGGAGGGGCCCTGAGACAGCCTTGAATAAAAATGTTTTATTGTGTTGTTTTTTCCCCCGATTAACTTAATGTCTTAATAAACATCCCTTCACCTGGATAAAGAGGTTAAAAAACTGATTTTTGCCTTAAAAATAATAACTGAATTGTCTCTGAGGCATCTATCACCCCTTAAAAATGTGCAAAGTGGTTTAGTCCACACCTGCGGCCAGGGGCTGATATCGCCTACAGCCAGAGCTGGAGGCAGGAGAAAGTCATGTGAAAGGGAAATCTGGCTTCCAGAAAAGAAATGAAATGAAGGAGAAAAAGTTAATTGAACAGAAACAGGTTTAGGATTTTCAAGAAGAGAGGTGAGCAGCAGCAGCAGCACAGAACCCAGTTTCAGCTGACATTAGCTCTCAGACTGAAAGCTGCATTCATGTTCAGTGTTAAACGCCTTTAGTTTCACCATCAAACTCAATTATAAATCCATTAGTATTATTAGAATTATTATCGCGGCCGCCGCCAATAAATTCGCGGACCTCGCAGTAAAAACAGGTTCTCTCTGTGTGGATATTTCAGCTCCTTCCCACTCATGGATCAGGACAAACTTGGTATGATGGATTCCTGGTAATCTCAGGAATGTGAAGCTGCCAGTGTCATCATGCTATACGAAATCCTGAATGCAACAGACCTCAAAAACTGTCTTGTTAATCCCAGATGAGCTACTTTAACTCTATAAGGTAAAGTTGCCCACAGTGGAGGTAACTGACTTTAGGCCATAAATGATGGCCCATAATGAAAGCTGGAAAAAGGCATAGTCTAATTATTACATGAGTTCTTGTTGCAAGGTATGGAGAGCCAAAAGTGACACAATTCAATAAATAACATGAACCATGAAAAGATTTAATTCATTAAAATTAATTTATAGATATTTAATAATTTATTTCATTATTTCATGTTTGTTCATCATGATTTTGTTTTATCTGTCAACCTTGCCCATCAAAATCAGTGAGCAAGGCTCAGGTTGATAACAAACATGGCAGCTTATATGTTAGAGGGTTTTTATTGACCTGGTCAGAGATATTTTATGCCTAACAAGTAAAACAGTTGCTGACTCAGAATCAGTGGTAAAACAGTACAAGAGGAATTTCAGGAAGAATTTCCTCACTGATAGAGAGACTGACTACAGAATATCTGTAGAAGTACTCCTGCATGTGCTTGGTCAATATGGGGTGTTATGTACAGATGTGTTGCCCAGTGGACATTTAAAAAATTCTTTTTATTTTATTTTTCTGTAGTTGAAGGTATAGTGTTTTTAATAAAATTGCTAAAAAGAAGATCTTGTTTTTAAGTACACTGTAGGTAAATGCATCTGGATGGCTCAATATCACTATTAAAGTTTCTCCTGTGTTCACTGGAAGAGATTTTTATTATTGTACGTTCATATTTTTCTGTTTTATTAGGGAGAACACCCTGACGGCTGTAACTGTAGTATGATTTAGAGAAGTGGGGACAGTTTTGACAGTGTTACACATTTCTACATAACACCCTGTATTGATGAAGCACTACTGTTTTGCCACAGATTCTGGGTCAGCAACTTCTGTTTTATCTGTTAGGTTTAAAATATCTCACCAACTTGAAATCTTTCATAAAGGGAGCTGCCATGTTTGTTATCAGAATTAGCTCCACCCACTGACTTTGATGGGTGAGGTTGACAGAAAAAAAATGTTGATGACATGAAAACAATAAATTAAATCATGAAATAATTATACATGATTTTTAAAATTAAATATTTTTATTGACACACAATCCATTAATTTTATATTTAAATAATTATTTAAGCACACTAGTTTGGGCTTTATCTATTTATTGAATTGTGCCACTTTTGCCTCTCCAGTTGAATCATATTTCATTTCTTTATATTTGATATTGAAAATGGACAATCTTATGATTTTATTGATAATGCAGGGATTATAAAATTTAGAGTACATTACATTCACAGACAGAACCTGGTTTATTTCATTTCATATGTATTTAACCTTTCATTATTGCAACAATATATATCAGTATTAGCAAAGCTTAACATCATGAACCCTTTAGATGCAGTAGTAGCAGCAGCAGGGCCCTCATTCTCTCCAGATAGCACTGAGATTTCACTTTTAATATGCTGGCATTTGTATTTGCTCAATATAGAGGTTAAACTAAGATCACGTTTATTAACTTGTCTTATAGCATGACAAAAAATGTGCACAAGAGATGTTCAGTTATTACATTAACATCAGCACCAGTGTCAATCTTGAAGTCGACTGGAGTATTGTCCACTAACAGTCGAACATTCCAAGCGGCACGATTCTCCCCAGTCTTGATCACAGAACCCAAAAAGTAAGTTAAAGTACCAAGTATTCATCACACAATGGTGAAATTACATCTCCGCATTTGACCCATCCCCATGGTGGGGAGCGGTGAGCCGCGCATCGGGAACTATTTGGTGGTTTAACCCCCCAATCCAACCCCTTAGTGCTGAGTGTCAAGCGAGGAGGCATTGGGTCCCATTTTTTCAAAGTCTTTGGTATGACCCGACCGGGAATCGAACCCTGATCTCCCAGTCCCGGGGCGGACACTCTACCACTAGGCCACCGGAGCTGGTTAAAGACCCAGGACCCAGGTCCACTTACGGATCTTTGATTACGGCACATTTTAGCCCAGTGTCCCCTTTATGGCAGTTATGACACACGGCCCTCATCGCAGGACACTTTACATCACGGTTGTGTTGCGGTCTTCCACACCGTCCACACTTAACATCACTACTCCACCTAGGAACTTTCTCTGTGGCAGAGTGTGTTTGTGGCTTATTTTGCGGTGTTTTCCAGTGTGAGTACCTCTTTCGATGGCGGACTTCCTCCACCGAGCTCCCCGAGGCCTCCTGCTGGCACACTTGCGCAGTGACTTCCTCCGATTGTCTGACAGCTTGTATTGTTTGCAGCAGCGTCAGCCCATCCATCAGCTGGAGCCGGCGGGAAAGCTCCTTGTCCAATATTCCCACCACGATCCGGTCCCGGATGTGTTCCTCCTTTAACACTCCAAACTCGCAGTGGTCGTAAAGTTCATACAGCGCTCCGATAAACCGCTCCGCCTTCTCTCCCGGCCACTGCACACGCTGCTCAAAACAAGCATGCTCGTGGATGATGTTCTTCCGGGGGAAAAATAGTCCTCAAACATTTTCATCACAATGTCATAGTCATCACAATCCTCCTCCTGGGCAAATGTGAACGACTGAAAAATGTTTTCTGCTTCGTGTCCCATCGCATATATCAGGCTGCTCACCTGCACAGGACCGTTGTCCTTATCGAGGTTTGTGGCTACTCGGAACCGCTCGAACCTCCGCTTCCAATCGGGCCACTCAGTTGGCTTGTCGAAGCTGAAGTTCGCAGGTGGATTGAACTTCGCCATGCCGCCTGTCCAGGTACGTGTTGGCCGATCCCACTCCTGACACCATGTAAAAGGATCACACTGGCCGAGGGCCTTTAGAACCTGCTTTTATTACACGTCGTAGCAGAGACATATACATCCACCAGAGCTGCGTCGTTAGCTCGCTTCCTAGCACACGTCCTATTTTCTCCTTTTATCCCTCCGCAGTGCGTCCCCTTATATACACACCGGTACCGAGGATAGGTTGTGCACACCTGCAACCAATACATAAACCCCTTACGTGCCCAATTATGACACCTGCCCCCATTCAAAAGAATAGGGCTCAGAACCGACTTTGCTCCACTTCAGGCAGTGTCCTGAGAGAACCGTAGAACCAATGGAAATGGGACTTGCACTGGATGAAAGCTGACGAACATTCCTCCGTTTTGAGCTATAATTTATGGATGTACTCCAAAAATTGTGGTCATAGTGATAATCTCTTTGGAGATTAATCAGTTTTCAGAAATGTTTCTCGCCACTCTAAACTGCCGATTCCGCACTCTAGCATTTCAAGGTCACAACTTCTGCGAACAAATGTTTGCTACACCCACATCTTTTTGGCGACTGAAACAATTATAACTCAAAAAGTAGGAATCTTTGTCAGCTTCGATGGGATGTCTTCATTTTTGCTGTAGCTGTCACGGTTCGGACGCTACGAGCCTCAGAAGGCAGAGAGTGCCAGATTCTCCCATTGTATCCCATTATAATCAAGCTGAGAATGTGTGATTCGATCGCTGTCTGAGAGCTGAAATCGTCTCATCATATCTCCTACACAATTCAACGTAGCCACACAAAAATTCACACAGAGCACCATCAACGCCTTCTGCTGCTGACGCTTTTGGAATTTTTCTAATCGGTGCAATACTTTTTGAATGGTGATGAGAGGTTGGAGGCCTTTGAAGCTGCAGATCACAGTTTTCTGCAGTCTCCGATCAATTTCTCTAAAGAAAAATCTGCTACGACCACATCTTTTAGAGTTCATGCGTAATTTATTTCAAAAACAGAACTTTTTATTGTCAGCTTCGATGGGATGTCTTTGTTTTAGCTGTAGCTGTCACGGTTCTTGAGTTACAAGCGTCAGAAGGAGGATTCAGCCACATTTTCCTCCTATCTGAGGCCTTAATAAAAAACAGGCATTTTCTGCCCCGGTCTCTGTCAGACATCTGAAATCGTCTCCTCATATCTCCTACAACATTCGACTTAGCCACACAAAAATTGACACAGAGCACCATCAACGCCTTCTGCTGCTGACGCTTTTTGAATTTTTCTAATCGGTGCAATACTTTTTGATTGGTGATGAGAGATTCGAGGTCTCCAATCTGACTTTTGAAGCTGCAGATCACAGGTTTCGGCAGTCTCCCATGACTTTCTCTAAACAAAAATCTGCCACGACCACATCTTTCAGAGTAGACTCGTTAATATCTGAAAAACAGTAGTTTTTTCCGTCAGCTTCGATTTGATGTCTTCATTTTCGCTGTAGGTGCAGCAGTTCGTATCCCACGAGCAGTGGCGGTTCTACATGGAATTACTCCCCGGGCGAGACATCCCTAGGGCGCCCCCCCCACCCACCCACACACACACACATGCACACAGTAACACAACTGTATTCTTTTATACAAACAAGCAAGTCTTATTAGAACGAATACTGATCATTAATTTTTCTAAATTGCAAATATTTACATTAATTACCATTAAGTAAGAATTGCCCCTGAAATTGCAATTTAAACTGACATAAAAAAAACTGTAGACTACCAGAAAGGCCACCTTTTATTACTGAACAAAGCATGTGAAAAATAATCAGTGTAACAAATGCAATGAAGGAGCCACACTTCTGACAAATCTGTCCAAACAAGACTGTGGTCTGCTGCTAAAGATGTGCAATAAAACAACTAAATGATGAAGCTGTGATGTCAGACTCTTCTTATAAAAGCCTAAATAATATGTATTAAATCAATGGGTGTTGTCTACTTCCCTCTTTCCAATTTGATATTTATAGTTAATTAATATTTTATAGAACAATATTCACCTATATTTCAGTAACATTTAAGGTGGTATTAATATCACTCATCATCCTAGTCAAAATAACACATCTAAATATATCCACAGTTACACTATGACCAGTAGATCAGTAATGTATTTCATTAACATGTTCAGTAGTACTGGAAATGCTAATAACAGGATAGTTAGTGAGGACTGGGGACTTTTTTTCTGCTTGTAGAGTTTATTCATTATTAGGCTATGTGAACATGAATCATGACCAACGTGTTTTTGTTGTTGTTCAGGAGGCAGGCTGCAGTGCGCATAACGAGTCCTCGCAGCACGCTTGAATCATTAAAAAAGGATTCAAGGAATTTATTCGAACCATTCGTTTCAAACTTTCAGCCCTATTAGCTCTGTTAGCAATTAGTTGACCGAATTTAACCGTTAAAATCCCCAGTTAACCGGTTTTAAACAAATCGAAAACGTGCATCCTAGCATGAGAACGTACTACCTACCTTTATCTTTAGCCCGTTTCTCCTCTTCTTCTTTTCCTGAATTGGGCACCTGATGGTTTAGGCCTTTTTCTGTCCATCTCGTTTGGCACTGGACTCAATAAACAGGTTTCCAATCACCAACCAGGAGTCAAGACTAAACCAATTGACCTTGGTGGGTGACCACAAAATTGTTTTTTTTTTCCTCTTATTTTTTTGGTAATTTCACACAATTCAGAAAAACGTGAAGGAATTATAAGCCTGTATTTATAATATTAGGAATTAAATGTGCATTATATGGAAGAACATCAAGGTGTGATTGACTTTAGCCATCTTCTACAGTTGATTCAGACCCCCAACCCCCGGTCCGTTTCATTTGGGAGAGACCCAGAGGTGAAATCAAGGGGGAACCCGTCTGGCTCACAAATGAGGCAAACACGGAAGTGGCAAAAATTGCAGTTCTCCCCTCATCCACTGGGGGTGGGTCCAGAAGTGAGCAAATCCTCATAGACCCCCATGTTAAAAATGCCAACTTCACAGCTGAAAAAAAGATCTTTACAGCCTGGTTCAATTTTCCATTTTGTGTTTAATAGGTCTAGTTTATAGTCCTAACAACTCTGAGGGGGGTGGATTTTTTGTGTAACTCTTTCGTTTAGGTGTAATAAAATGCTTGAAATTATGAATAATTAGATTTGATTGACAGGAAGCATGAGCATCAGAGCAAGCGTCAGAGCTAGCTTCAGAGCTAGCATAAGCAGCTAGCTCCAAGGAAGGCCTCAGCCTCACGTTAATAGATGTTCGGCCATTTCGACTCTGAACTTTAGTTGTGTTTTCTGTGTGTTCGTGTTTGGATGTTAATCATGGAATTATTTGGACAAAGAGGGAAAGCTGTGGAATTGTTTGCACCAAGAGACCATCCAAGAAGTCTCTGCTTCATTTTTATCATTAAGTAAAATTATATTTCTGTACTTTATTTCGCTGGTTGAATGGGGGAAGATGCTTTGTGTTTAACATAACACTGCTTGGTCAAAGATGGGTTGAAATATAACGTGTTCGTGGGGCTGGCTGTGTACCGTAACTCGAGCTAGGTAAGCTAACCGAGGCTGGCTGAGGCTTCAGGACGAAGATCCACGAGGTCTTCGCTGCAGAATGGAGGTTTGCCGAGTTTGGGCAACGTGCCTCTCCTTTTACCAGCAGCGGCCTGCGATCAGAGATCCACGAATGTGCCGCTTAATCCTTGCGGAGGCACGCAGTCCAGCGAGCCGGGCGCCCGGCATCTCTACACACAGGCAGCCGCACACTCCCTTCTCCCGTGGGAGCTGGGACGCGTGGCTGCTTGACTACCGTCTGACGCTGTGGTTGTAGCCTGTGGAACTCTCTGACGGAGACTACAGAAACAATCCAGCTGTTTGAGCTGATCTCGTTACACTTTGGAGTCGCTCAACTGCGTTTCTCTCGCTAAAAGCGCCCGAAAAACTCCACTAGCTTCCAGTTAGCATGCAGCTAAGGTCCCGCTGAACTCCCCCGGAGTGGAGCGGAGCATGACATCGTGTAAGCAGCCAGAGTGCACGGCTCCGATCGCAGCGGTCTGAGGCTCTGCTTGTATTTTTACAGTCCATATTACAGCTCCACAGACGACCAACGCTGCTGCCTCGCACGGAAGCCAGACAGCTGCGTGGTTTGCTGTCTCGGTTCTCCATCTTAGCTTCGTGTGTTAGCTCAGTTTAGCTTCCTACATTGGTTTTGTTATCTCCAACCCTCACTGCCCCACCCTCTGCTCCACCTCTTTTCCCATTTATGGATTGTCTGGGCGTGAAGAAGCGTGTGTCACGGCCAAAATGGAGGCGGTGGGAACCTCCCATTTTGAATCATTCTGAATATGTATTTCCAAATGGGCGGGCTATGTCCATAGATTTATATGTCGATGGGTGAAATCCCCCGCGCCCCTCCCTATTCTCTTCTTCACACACACGGCGCTCGCCTGAACCCTCTCAGTCAGCAGGAGCGCCTGCAGCTGCAGGGGGCGCCAACGTGCTGGTTCCAATCCAGACACAGATATGACAGGTAATAGAAAACCATGTTGCGGCACAAGTTTCTTTCTTCTTTTTTTTTTTTTTTACTCAGCGATTGTGCGCCCCCTCTGTGTCATTAAAAAATGCCACCCCGGGCAGCCGCCCGGTCTGCCCGTGCCTAAAACGCTACTGCCCACGAGCCTCAGAAGGAGGATTGAGCCAGATTTCCTCTACATAAGCTGAGATTTTGTGATCCGGGCTCTGTCAGACAGCTGAAATTGTTTCCTCATATATCCTACAAATTTGACGTAGCCACACAAAAATTCACACAGAGCACCATCGACTCCTTCTGCTGAAGCTTTTGGAATTTTTTGAATTGGTGATGAGATCGAGGTTTGAGGCCTTCAATCTGACTTTTGAAGCTGCAGATCACAGTTTTCTGCAGTCTCCAATGACGTTCTCTAAACAAAAATCTGCCACGACCACATCTTTTAGAGTTCATGCGTAATTCTTTTAAAAAACAGAACTTTTTTTGTCTGCTTCGATGGGATGTTTTCGTTTTAGCTGTATCTGTCACGGTTCTTGAGTTACAAGCGTCAGAAGGAGGATTCAGCCACATTTTCCTCCCATAAAAACCAGGCATTTTCTGCTCCGGTCTCTGTCAGACAGCAGAAATCATCTCCTCATATCTCCTACAAAATTTTAGGTAGGCACACAAAAATTCAGACAGAACACCACCAAGGCCTTTGGCCGCTGACGCCTTTGGAATTTTTAGAATCGGTGCAATACTTTTCAAATGGTGATGAGAAGTTGGAGGCCTCCGATCTGACATCTGAAGCACAGATCCAAAGCCTTACTCATTAAGGGGCCTGCCTGCTGCGTCTAATAGCATCAAACCAGTGGTGTGATAATGGAGCTTTCTGATTGGTTCAGACGTTTCCCGCTATTTTTACTGTCTGACAGCTGATATACGGAAAAGCTTTTTTAAGTACAATCCTACTGGAGACTTGTGGCTTCTCTATCAGACTGTCTGCTTGTTTCAGCAAACCAGTATCAGATTCAGCATCTGGTTTAAGACCAGAACCAGGATCAGAACCAGTATCTGGTTTAAGACCAGAACCAGGATCAGAACCAACAACTGGTTTGATACCAGAACCATACTTGCCAACCTTGAGACCTCAGAATTAGGGAGGCATTCAAAAGGCCGGGTGGGTGGTGGTGGTGGTGTACACTCACAAGTAAAAAAAAATAAAGATTTTTTTATTTGACATAATAATTATAAATAAAATATTAGGGCTACAGGGGCTGGGACACAATCTTAGCTGCCCCAGATTTTGTCCAGTAAAACAATAATGCTGACTGCTATATATTCTTTTTACTTTATTGATAATCACTATACTGTAGATAATTTATTGATGCCCTGTTTACACTAAGTTGTAAATGGGACCCATATAGCATATATATTGATTGTTTGACCTCCTTTGATCAGTACATCATCCAGTAGATTTTCACAAAATAATTTTATGATTTTCTTTCCTTAACAGAATGGACAGGGAACATACAGTCTATTCTACACATTATTTAAATAGAAATACAAGAAAATTGTATTTTTTTAGCCGATTTGAGTTATCAGACTTCCAACTTAGTATCTTTAAATGTATATTTTGGCCAAATCCACCTGTTAAAATGCAGCAATGTTTTTCCACAGACCTGCAGTGTTGTGAGTTTCATGAGCCCACAGACTTTAAAAAACTTAGTTCTGCTCTTGAGTATCAACAGTGATGCTCATAAACCTTTAGATGGGCTTAAACTATTATGCTGTTGGTTTAAAAAGCAGGAATGTGATTCGTTATTAGGAACCAGGCAGCAGAGAACGTAGTTGACTTTAAAACATTCGTCTTAACCGTGTTAAAAACTGTCAATTCTTTCATTTATCTGCCCAAAGTTGTGGCTTTTTCACTGATAAGAAACATGTTAATAACGCGAATACATTCTAATCATTTACTTCCTCAATGTGCGGCTGAGTGCTGCGCGCTCCCGCAGCAGGACAGCACAGAGCAGAGCTGAGTGAAGTTAGCTTCCCACCCACGAATGGTTAGTGCTACGTTTGTGCTGGAAGCTGCTGAAGATGGTTTGCTGAGCAGCATGCGCGCTGCCACTGGAACACAGACAGCAGCAGCGGTTAGGCAGAAATTTGCATTGTTGTCCAGGTGGAAATCGGGGAGAATGGTGGCTCCGGGAGATTTTCGGGAGGGGCGCTGAAATTCAGGAGTCTCCCGGAAAATTCAGGGAGGGTTGGCAAGTATGACCAGAACCAGGGTCAGAACCCCAGAAGCAAAACCAAAGCCAGAATCAATACTCTCTCTCTCGCTCTCTCTCTCTCTCTCTCTCTCTCTCTCTGTCTTCCTCCCTCTATGTCTCCTTCCCTAACCTCCCTCTCTCTCCCCCGCTCTCTCTTTATCTCTCTCTCTCTCTCTGTCCCTCACTCTTCCTCCCTACCTCTCACTCTCTCTCTGTCTCCCTCCCCCCTCTCTCCCCCCTCTCTCCCTTTCTCTCTTCTGTCCCTCACTCTTTCTCTCTCCCTCCCTTCCTCCCTACCCCACTTTCTCTCTCTCTCTGTCTCCCACCCTCC
>SSNS01000890.1:97635-118479 GCA_006937985.1 Aphyosemion australe
CCCCCCCCCTTTCTCAAACTCTCTCACAGATTAAAACCCTTTCTTTTTGCTGGTCTGACTCCATCAGCCATTAGAAAGGCAGAAAACAAGCCCTCCTCCATCCTTGCTTTCTGATTGGCCGAGAGACCTCAACCATCTTTTTGGATAACACAAATATGGACCCACACATTTTATTCATCAAATTGATCGGCTTGGTCTCAGGAACCCAGCTGTCCACCATCCCTGCTCTTTGATTGGCTGAGAGAGTTTTGAAACTTCAAAGTTCAATTTCTGCTATTTCTAACAGTTTCATTTTGATTTCATTCAGCTAACTTTGACAATTAAACTCATTTTCAACTTCACTTCAGTTCTAAGGCATGTTCATCTATCAGTTTCAACTGCTAAATTCACAGTTCAGCTAATTGTGAAAATTTAACTATTAAACTATTCCTACTCAAATACCAGCTGTTTAAACAGTTCAGCTGTCCACCTTTTTAAACTATGTACTGAGATTTCAGCTTTTTGCTATTTAGGAGTTTTTCTCTTTTCTCCACTTGATTATTGGGCTTAATTACACTTGTTAGTGCTTTTTGCTCCTAAATCTTCAAAGCCATTCAGCTCATTTTGACAATTAAGCTCAATTTAAGTGCTATTCGGCACCTTCAGCTATCATTTTAAGCAATTCAGCTGTGAGGGACCAATGGTGAATAAGTGGAGGAACACAGGAAATCTCCAAAAATACAGGTTCTTTTAATTTCCTTTTCTTTTCAAAATGTTAACAAGATAGCTCGAGCGCATTAAAAGAGGTCAAAACAAACAAACTGAAACTCAACAAAACCACTAACTTAACAGCTCAACTGACTGAAAACATAACTGACCTAACAAACAAAGACACACAAGGGTATATATACACACACTGGCTGATCAGACCAGATGAACAATGGGGATTACTAGACAAACATTTACTAACTGCAAACAAATTAACAAATCAGTACAGCTGGAGTGTTAATAAACCTAAACATCCTAACCCATAAACCTAAATATATATCTTAAAACTTAAATTAATTAACAAATCGTAAAGTAATAAACTAAAGGAAATCCTTCAGTCCCCTCTTCCTGGAGCTGTTGGTTTGGCCCCATCAGCTCCTCCAGTATTTAGCTGAGCGAACCCCTCAAACACTGTTTGCCTGTCCAATCTCAGAAACAGGAAGTGGAGAACCTCTCAGCACCGGTAAGAGAAAAAAAAACATAAATTAACTTGAATAGAACAAATGACAGGCATAAAGTACAGCAGTTAACTAAATGTGCGCGCCTACAAATAGAACTAATGTATTTAAGCCATGTCAACAATAAATCTAAAGAAATTGAAACTTACAAACTGAAATGTAAAAGGGTGCATGAGAGCTACTAACTTTTTAATGTGTGGACATGGATGTGGCCATCATATCAGCATGCCCCCCCACTTCGTCGTCCTCACAGCGTGAGAGGAAGTCAGCAGTGGTATTCTCTCTGCCAGGGATATGTTGAACCTTGAATCTGAATGGTTGCATGGCAAGATACCATCGGGTGATTCTTCCATTTGTGTCCTTCATTCTGTTCAGCCATTCGAGAGCCTTATGATCCATTTGCAGAGTGAATTCTCTCCCCAGCAGATAGTACTTAAACGAATCCAAGGACCACTTTATGGCCAAGGCCAGAAGTGGGATCTGTAGTGGAGGACGCATGGTAATTTTTTTTTAGCCATGCCAAAGGGAGCACGGTCAAGAAAAGGTAACAGAGGGGAGATTAAAAAGCCAGTGCAACAGCCTGATGTTGATGGGATGGAGGATGGAGCTTCAGCCAAGATGGAGGACACTGAGGGTGAAGAAACCAGGGAACCAACATTAAAAGATTTGTCAAGTATTCTTCAAGCTTTTATGGGACAGCAAGACATGAGGGATCAAAAGAGGAAGGAGGAATCTGAACAACAGGAGCAGCGTTTTAAAGCTTTGCAGTGCCAATTTTGTCTTTTGCAGATGGAAATGCAGGCCCAAACATCTCCTGAGCCGGTGGTTGATGATCCAGAGCATGTGGGAACTCCCAGTGATCACACCCCGGTACCTTCTGAACCTGAATGTTCAAGCTCAGCCTCAACAACAGCCTCAACAGGTCAGTCTTTGCATTCCCACAATTTTAAAATGGAAAAGTTAACTGCAGAAGATGATATTGAACATTTTCTTACAACATTTGAGAGAATTGCAGTTGCCTGTCGTTGGCCAAGCTCAGACTGGACCTTTCATCTGATTCCCCTGTTGACTGGTAAGGCTCGAGGGGCCTATGTTAATATGGACATGGATGATGCATTGAATTATCAAAAGGTAAAGGCTGCCATCCCACTTCTGACACCAAATGTGAGGGACCAATGGTGAATAAGTGGAGGAACACAGGAAATCTCCAAAAATACAGGTTCTTTTAATTTCCTTTTCTTTTCAAAATGTTAACAAGATAGCTCGAGCGCATTAAAAGAGGTCAAAACAAACAAACTGAAACTCAACAAAACCACTAACTTAACAGCTCAACTGACTGAAAACATAACTGACCTAACAAACAAAGACACACAAGGGTATATATACACACACTGGCTGATCAGACCAGATGAACAATGGGGATTACTAGACAAACATTTACTAACTACAAACAAATTAACAAATCAGTACAGCTGGAGTGTTAATAAACCTAAACATCCTAACCCATAAACCTAAATATATAACTTAAAACTTAAATTAATTAACAAATCGTAAAGTAATAAACTAAAGGAAATCCTTCAGTCCCCTCTTCCTGGAGCTGTTGGTTTGGCCCCATCAGCTCCTCCAGTATTTAGCTGAGCGAACCCCTCAAACACTGTTTGCCTGTCCAATCTCAGAAACAGGAAGTGGAGAACCTCTCAGCATCGGTAAGAGAAAAAAAAACATAAATTAACTTGAATAGAACAAATGACAGGCATAAAGTACAGCAGTTAACTAAATGTGCGCACCTACAAATAGAACTAATGTGTTTAAGCCATGTCAACAATAAATCTAAAGAAATTGAAACTTACAAACTGAAATGTAAAAGGGTGCATGAGAGCTACTAACGTTTTAATGTGTGGACATGGATGTGGCCATCATATCAGCATTCAAACGCATTTCTGCTAGAAATGCAATTAATCTAGTTATTATATTCTTTCTTCTGCTTCCGTACAATTTTTTTGGACCGTTTCAACTCCTTAAAATTTTCAGCTATTTCAGCAAGTTTGGTATCAAAACGTTCAGCTCGTTAAGTTCATGCAGGCTATTACTTTTGGTATTAATAGGTTTAATATTTTAGGAGATATTCAGCTTTTTCTGCGATTTTTCAGCCAATTGAAATGAATGGGAAATGCTTCAAATCCTTCAAATTTTCACAAAATCATTCAGCTTGTTTGAACTTTAACTACTTCAGCATACTTCAACCTAGAGACTTCATTCAACTTTTAACAAGCTCAGAACACATTCAGCTCCTCCTCCCCCATTCAAAAGAATAGGGCCAAAAATCAACTTTGTTCAACTTCAGGCAGTGTCCTGAGAGAACCGTAGAACTGATGGAAATGAGACTTGTGCTGGATGAAAGCTGATAGATATTCCTCAGTGTTGATGTATCATTTATGGACGTACTCTAAACATTGTGGTCGTAGCGTAAATTAGTTTGGAAAAGATTTAAAAGATTTCTCCTTCCAGCCACTGAGGTCTGATAACCCATATATGGTCATGCTGTCTCCCAACTCTAAGTCAGAACTTCAGATCTCAATCCAGAAAACAAAATTCTGTTACGACCACATCTTTTGGTGTAGACGCGTAATTTTCTCAAAAACAGTAGATTTCGTTGTCTGCTTTGATGGCAGGTCTTCGATTTTGCTGTAGCTGCTGACTGAGACAGATTTTCTCCCATTGGCGCCTATGCAAATCATCGAGAGATTTTCTGCTTCTGTTGCTGTCAGACAACTAAATGTTCTCGTCATATCTCCTACAATATTCAAGATAGGCACACAAAAATCCACACGCAGCACCATCAAAGCCTTCGGCCGCTGACGGTTTTAGATTTTTTCGAATCTGTCTAATTTTTTAGAATGGTGATGCAAGGTTTGAGGCCTCCAATTTGACGTTTGGAGCTGCAGAACACGCGATCTGCAGTTTCAGATGAATTTCTCTAAAGAAAAATCTGCTACGACCACATTTTTTAGAGTACACTCATCAATTATGCAAAAACAGTAGTTTTACTCGTCCGCTTCGATGGGATGTCTTCGTTTTAGCTGTAGCTGTCATGGTTCATACGCTACGAGCCTCAGAAGGATGATTCAGCCAGATAATTCTCCAATTCAGTGCCTTTCTAAATAACAGCATTTTCTGCTCCAGACAGTAGAAATCATCTCATCATTTCTCCTACAAATATTCTAGGTAGGCACACAAAAATTTCAATATAGCACCACCAAGGCCTTCCGATGCTGACGCTTTTGGAATTTTTCAGATCGGTGCAATACTTTTCGAATGGTGATGAGAAGTTCGAGGCCTCCGATCTGACATCTAACAGCTGAAGCTGACTGTAAGTACATGCAGACAGGTCGTTAACACCTGCAGACGGGTCGTTAAGCCTAATTATAAACAATTAAAGATCAAAGGATCAAAGGCTTTTCCTTATGAGTCAAGTTCACCTATGTGTGTGTGTGTGTGTGTGTGTGTGTGTGTGTGTGTGTGTGTGTGTGTGCGTGTGTGCGTGCGTGCGTGCGTGCGTGCGTGCGTGCGTGCGTGCGTGCGTGCGTGCGTGTGTGTGTGTGTCTTTCTGTCTATCTTTCTGTGTCTGTCTGTCAGTGTGTCTGTCTGTAACTGTCTGACCCCAGAAGCCAGTAAAAAGGTGGGAAAGCACAGCTGCTTCATCCCTTCTTCCTGATTGGCTGAGAGTATTCTCTCTAAACAGACACACACACCTACACATATTATACATTAAACCGTTCAGCTTGGTCTAAGGAACCCAGTGCGCCCCCCCCCCCCCCCCCCCCCCCCCCCCCCCCCCCCACATCCCTGCCTTCTGATTGGCTGAGAGAGTTCAAGCTTCTTTTTGGTAACAGAAATACGCACCCACACATATTATACATTAAATTGATCGGCTTGGTCTCAGGAACCCAGTGACCCCTCCCTCCCCAATTCCTGCTCTCTGATTGGCCGAGAGAGTTCAAGCTTCTTCTGGGTTAACAGAAATATGCACCCAGACATATACATCCAGACATATACATCAAATCGATCGGCTTGGTCTTAGGAAACCAGCTGTGCACCATCCCTGCTCTCTGATTGGCTGAGAGAGTTCAAGCTTATTCCGGGTTCACAGAATTACTCACCCATACATGTTATACACCAATTCGATCAGCTTAGATTCAGGAAACCAGCCGTCCACCATCCCTGTTCTTTGATTGGCTGAAAGAGTTTTGAAACTTCAAAGTTCAATTTCTGCGCTTTCTAACAGTTTATTTTTTATCTCATTCTGCTAACTTTGACAATTGAACTCATTTTTAACTTCACTTCTTTTCTAAGGCATGTTCATCTATCAGTTTCAGCTGCTAAATTCACAGTTCAGCTAATTGTGAAAATTTAACTATTAAACTATTCCTACTCAAATACCAGCTGTTTAAACAGTTCAGCTGTCCACTTGTTTAAACTATGTACTGAGATTTCAGTTTTCTGCTGTTTAGGACTTTTTTTTTTCATTTCTCCACTTACTTATTGGGCTTAATTAAACGTGTTAGTGATTTTTTGCTCCTAAATCTTCAAATCCATTCAGCTCATTTTCACAATTAAGCTAAATTTAAGCAGCAAAAAACTGCTTATTTCAGTTCAGCTTTTCAGCAGCTTCAGCTATCAGTTTCAAAATTCAGCATATCCTGCTTAATTCACAGTTCAACTAATTGTGAAAATTTAACTACTAAACTATTCGTACTCAAATATTCGTTGTTTAAACATTTTAGCTGTTTAGTTTTTTAAACTTTGGTTATAGATTTCAGATTTTTGCTGTTTAGGATTTTTTTCTTCATTCTTCATCTACTTTTTGTGCTCTATTAAACTTGTTAAATATTTTTGCTCCTAATTCTCCACATACATTCAGCTGATTTTGACATTTAAGCACAAATTAAGCTTCAGTTCATTTCTTAAGCATCTTCAGTTATCAGTTTCAAAACTCAGCATATGCTGCTAAATTCACAGTTCAGCTAATTGTGAAAATTGAACTATTAAACTATTGCTACTGAAATACCAGCTGTTTAAACATTTCCACTGTCCAGCTTTGTAAACGTTGTATGGAGATTTCAGCTTTCTGCTGTTTACCAGTTTTTCTTGATTCTTCACCTATTTTTTTGAGCTTCTTAACATTTCTTAGAGATTTTTGCTCATAAATCTTCAAATCCATTCAGCTCATTTTGACAATTAAGCTCATTTAAAGCTTGAGTTCATTTCTTAAGCACCTTCAGCTATCATTTTAAGCAATTCAGCATTCAAATGCATATCTGCTAGAAATGCAATTAATCTAGTTTGCTTTTCTTTAGAAGAGGCTTAACAGCAGCAGTTTTCAATGATTTAGAAAAAAGTAATGAGAATGAGAGTGATGAGAATCTCCCGTTCCACCACATCCCAGATGTTCAGGACTGGAACTCAGATCTGGTGACTGTGGAGGTTGTGAAATCATGGTCGTTCTAGAAACCAGTTGGAGATGATCTGAGCTTTGTGACATGGCGCATGATTCTGCTGGAAGTAGCCATCAGAAGATGGGTTCATGTGGTTTTAAAGGGATGGACACAGTCAGCAACAATACTCTGTGCTGTTGAAACCAGGCACTGGTGGTACTGAGGGGTCCAAAGTGGGACAAGAAAACCTCCCTCCACCACCACCATTACACCATACGCAGCAGCCTGAAGCACTCCCTGCCCATGTCATCAACCCGGGACTATTAGGATGTGCTCTGCTTCCTCCCGGGTGTCAGTGTCATCATTCCAGTTGCAGGGGTCACCAACTCCAGTCCTCAAGGGCTACCATCCTGCACGTTAGCTGTTTTCTTTGCTCCTACACATCTGATTGAAATCAATGAGTAATTAACAGGCCTCTGCAGAGTTAAACATGGTAAGGAAATGATTAAATTACTCCAATCAGGTGTGGTAGAGCAGGAAACACAGAAAAAAAGCAGGATGGTAGCCCTCGAGGACTGGAGTTGGTGACACCTGTTCCAGAACTTTCCGAACGACCCAGTCTACTTTCTGGGTCAATCAGCATTTCAGTCGTTTCACCAGAACTTTGTCCAGAGTTTATCAGACCAACCAGTCAGCTTTCCAGACCTGCCGACTTCCCGTACGTGTCTTTTCATTATTCTGGACCCACAATACGCTCTCATTTTCTTTCGAGCTGCGTACCATGGTTCCTAAATTAACTGCATGTTTGTCCAAACCCCGTGTCAGTCACTCCACGTTTTTGTCAAACACCACGCCATATCCGAACTCCTGCTTCTGCCTGCTCAGTTCAGACTTACACCCTGACACTATTGCACAACAAACAACATGACATACTCACCACTACGGCTGTAAGTCAACAGGGCAGTATGCCATACACTGTCAAAGCGCAAATACATCCTTTTTCTAAATAAGGGACTTAATTACCTTTTTTGTGCTCTTGAAGAAAAGCCTAAGTCTAAGTAGTACAGAGTTGATGCCAAAGTCGTTTCAAACGAGTCGTTGCCATCTGCTAGTAACATCCCTCCCATCAAACCAATGTGTGTTTTGATTGGCAAGGCACAAGACTGTTCGGGCCTGCTGAGCCTCCTAAAAAATGGGGAAAATGGAAAATGTATTTAAAAAAACTGAGAAGGTAGAAAAAAATTTAATAAGAAAAGGTCATACAGGATCCTGGGAAAGACAGAACTGGTAGAAACAGCAGCAAGAAGAGAAGGTAGTGAGGAAGAATCAACAGAAACAACAGAAGGTCACAACAAAGCCAGCCTGAACAGGTGAAACTTCCACTGCTTTTTAAAGGAGACCACTGAGTCCACTGAGTCACTGTGGTTCTTTCTGCGGGGTCTGAGTTGCCATCTTAGATTGAAATGACAGCATCCTCTTCAGCACCATTTTGGGTCGAGGGGGTTTCCATCAACTGAACTTCACGACATTGCATCCTTTGCAAAATATCTTTCCACAACAGATTCCATTTGCTCTGGGACACCAAGTTGGAGAAATATGCAAACCTCAAGTCTCTGTCTGCAGAGTTAAAGGAGGTCAGAAGATCCTTAAGATGCAGCAGATGGACATGGAAACAAGTTTTCTTCCACTGCATTGGCACTTCATGCTGTGAATGCTGTCATTAAACCAGGGAGTAAGGTTCACTGCAGGAACTGATCTGGTTCTGACAGGACAGATGTTGTCCAGAATGGAGAGGCAGTGCTCGTTAAAGTGAGTAGTTATGGAATCTGGGTCATTATCAGAAGAACAAGGTGGATTGAAAGCAGCAGAAAATTTGCTAGCTGTGCTCTCATTAAGAAAACAAGAACTAACCAAATGGCGAACAGGAGGTGGGATGCAATGGTGATCTGAAATATAAATGTCCTTGGGACAAACACTGTCGATATTTAAACCCAGGGTAAAAACAAGGTCCAGAGTATGCCCGCCGGTGTGTGTGGGCCCAGAGACATGCTGAGTAAGAGTGAAAGAGTCCATGAAGCTGGAAAAGCTCCTGTCAAAGTGGTGAGAGTCATCATCGATGTGAATGTTAAACCCACCAACAATCACCAGACTAGACAGCTTCACAGTGGAGGATAAAACTTTTTGTGTATCTTTGTTTTTATGCTTCTACGCTTTATAGGTCTGTGTTTCTATTGATTTTATGGTAGGTTCTATTGAGTTTACTTCTATGAAGCTTTCTTTTACGCTTTTATGTCTTACAGGTTTGTGTTTATATTGATTTTATGGTAGCCCCTCTCTATGACATCATTATGATTGTTGTTTTATCACTTTGCTGTTGTGAAGCACTTTGTGATTCTTTCTGTGAAAAGTGCTATACAAATAAACATTACTTACTTACTTATGCCGCACCGTGCCCTGGCAGGAAAGGAGAAATGGAGCTCAGATCGGCAGACAAAGGGAATGTAGCTAGGAGATTGTGCCAATGTTAACTGGCTAAACCATGCTTTAAAGAGGACCTAGAATGTAAACCAACATTTTCCTTGTTGTTGTTGAATAAGACAGCTTGGGTGGTCAACAGCAGCATGCCAAAAAGTCAAAGCCGTGTGTGACCTACTTTATATGTAAATTTGAAAGTTGAAAAAGGTGAGAGAAAACCTCCTGTTCTGAGAAAGCCTTCCTTAACATGACATAAGGGGGAGCCACGCCTCCTCAAACCTGCATGTGTCTGAGGCTTTCTGGGGAAACCAACCAATCAGCATGTCCTGGCCGAGTGGGAGGGGCTAACAGCTCTTTTCACTGAAGGCCTGAGTAAGGGGGTTTAGAATGGCCTGTATCAGGGCTCCTGGGACAGATGAAAGCCAAAAAAAATTTTTCTTATGCTTTTTGGAGGCTCAAAGCTCTGTTTTAGATTGTTGATTAATTGCATTCTAGGACATCTTTAAGAGAAGCCTTATTTTCACCTGGATTCACCTGGAATAAACACACAAGGAACTCTGTAAAACTAAAACAAAATAGAAAAATAATCGAAAAAGGTTAAATGTACTTTATATAAACTTTAACCGATTGGTTATTCTGGTCTGCTGATGCTTGAGGCTGGTCTCAGGGCCTTACTGTGGGGCCGTTAGGATGGCTGTTGAATCTGAGAGAACACGGCTGCTTGCTGATGGATGCTGAGACTGCAGCTGCTGTGTGTTGTATTACCATAGCATGTCCTTATCCTCACTCTGGTGTAGTCATGAGGTGGTACAGCACGTTTAAAAATTTTATTCTGGAAGAATATCTGCACTCTGTATGAGTTAAAAACATGTCAAAGGACCTTGCTGAAGTCTTGGGTTTCTTATTCAGTTTTATTTTCCTCATCTTTTACAGTCAGAGCAGGGAACAACTGTGCGTGCGGGTTAACACTGAGCTTTCCAGCACCTGCTGTGCTTAGTATTCAGTGGGTATTCCAATCAGCTGCATGCTCTCCTAACCAGCAAAAAACAACCAGAAGAGAACATCTATTTACAACCTGAGCACCACCATCTAATTAATCACCAGGCAGGCAGCAGGGGTGCTAAAATTAAAAGGAGCCTCTTCAGCTTCCACAGTCAATACAAAGAGGGAGAGAATGAACATGACAGAGGAAACAGCAGCTATGGTCAACCTGAGGCTGAGGAGGAAAACGAGGGTGGAGCAACACGAGCAGACACACGTGGTATTCACCACTGACACACTGGTGACTTTTACCCCCAGATGAATTCATCAACAAGGGATCGATGTAAGTATGGAGCAACGATTGGGACTTTAATACATGTAACTTGTAACAAGTTTTGCAACTTGTAACATGTTTCATGACACATAACTCTGGATTTGTAACTTGTAACTTTAGTTTTGTAACGTGTAATTCTCAATTTGTACATGTATTTCTCATTTTGTAACATTAAACTTTCATTTTGTACATGAAACTTTTGTTTTGTAACTTACATCTAACTTTAGTTTCCTAACATGTAATTCTCAATTTGTACATGTATTTCTCGATTTGTAACTTACATCTAACTTTACTTTTGTAACATGCAATTCTCTCATTTTGTACATGTATTTCTCGTTTTGTAACTTCAAACTTTCATTCTGAACCATTAAACTCTCGTTTTGTTACTTGCAGACTTCAAAAATAAAAAATCATTGTACATGTTTGAAATCAAAACTCTCAAAACACACATCTCATTCTACAGTTACAAACCTAAAGTCTACAGTGTTACAAATCATTTTGTCCCAATTGTAGCTTGGGTGGGAGGAACTTGGGAGGAACCAATGAGAGCACGAGTCTTAGCTACCAATCATGTTTCTCGAATTCCTTTCCAATCATTGGGAGAGGAGGGCAGGGATCTGTAAACCTCACAACCAAACTTGCTTACATTCATACTCTTTGCCTGTAGGTGGCGATAATTATTGTCTAGCCTTCTCAACGGCAGCCTGTAGGTCCTGTTAGCAACCGAGACGGCAGCTAACGGTAAGAGGAAAAGAGCTAAGCTAGCGAAAATCAAGCAGGGATGTTTAAGGAGCTACATCAGCATCACCTCCATCACCAGCGTTTGTTCTTTAGGCTGAGAGGTAACCATTTCCAGGTAAAGTCATTTAGTTTAGTCTACAAGCTTTCAGGACTTATATTTTGATATGCTTTTAGCAACAGAAAGGTCAGTGGTTAAATGTACACATTACTATAGAGTATTAACTTGTAAATAATTAATATTAACAAAATACATTTTAAATGTTGACTACAGTAGGACATTTTCTAATGATAGTTGGATCTTAGAACTTCTTAATGAGCATTAGGTGGGTGTAAAAGTATCAAAAACGAACTTAAGTTAATAAACTTCTTGTTATGTTTTTCCTGTGTGTATTTTCTATCTCCATTGTTTTTTCTTGCTTTAACACAGTATTACAATGTTTCATTTACCTTTAATCACTGACGGTTTCGACGACTCACTGTCGACATCTTCACAGTCACGCCGACTTGACGGCGTCACTTCCGCTGTTTATTTGCAGGCAGTAAGGGGCGTTGCTGCCCCCTACTGCCTGCACCTTCCTGGTCAATCACCACGTCCCATGAATGATCCAGTGTGTACACTCCATCCCTATTCATGGTCCTGGGTCCACGTCTCCTTATCTCGATTGCTTCCTTTATCCATCGTCTGTACTTTTGTTGTTCTGTTGTTATGATCTGTGTGCTGTCCCAGTCCATTATATGATTTTCTTCTGCACAGTGGTCTGTTATGGCTGATTTCTTTATTGTGTTTTCTGCTTCCTCTTTGGCTGCTCTGGTGTGCCTTCGGCTTGTTTCTTTTTCACATTCCTTTTTGTGTTCCATTTTGCGTGTGTTGAGTTGTCATCCTGTCTCTCCTATGTATGTTTTATTACAGAGGTTGCATGGAATTTCGTAAACCACTCCACATTTTTGTTCCTGTGTTATTGCGTCTTTTGGATGTGCTAGTCCTTTTTTGACGGTCATGTATGGTTTTATTGGAGTGTTTATGTTATGTTTTGACATTACATGTCTTATTTTTTCTGTTATTCCTTTAATGTATGGTAGGGTTATCGCTGGTTTTGGTTCTGTTCTTTCTTGTTTTCTGGTTCTTTGTTTTGGTTTGTCTTTGTTTACTGTTGTCTGTAGTCTTCCTTGTTTTATTGCCCATGTTGGGTATCTGCAATTTTTTAATGCCTGTCGTATGTGTTTATCTTCTTTGCCTACATCCTTTTCCTCTGTTATCATATTGGCTCGGTGATATAATGTTCTGATTACTGACATTTTGTGAATCACTGGCTGTTCTGATGTCCAAAGTAGATATTGATCTGTGTGTGTTGGTTTCCTGTATGTGTTAATGTTGAGAGTCCCTTCTGTTTTCCTGGTTATTTCCACGTCCATGAATGTGATGCTGCCGTCCTTCTCTTCTTCATATGTAAATTTTATGTTGTTTGTTTCATCTATGTTGTTCAAGTGATTTGTTAATATTTCAGTTTGTCCTTTTGGTATGATTTATAATATATCATCTACGTATCTTTTCCAAATCCTTATTTTGCAGTCGAGGGGGCTGTTTTTATCACTTTTTGCTCCAAGTCTTCCATAAAAAATTCACAGAGGGTTGCTGATAAGGGGTTTCCCATTGCGAAACCTTCAAGCTGTTTGTATATTGTTCCATTATATTGGAAGTATGTTGAGTTTGCTATTAATTCTATTACCTGTGCTATGTCTTCTGCTGTTAAATTTGTCCTTCTACGTAGGGTTTTGTCCTGTTTGATCCTGTTAACTACTATTTCTATGGTTTTCTTGGTTGGAGTCTTGGTGAACAAGGATGTGACGTCGTGTGAAATGAATGTTTCGTTTTCTTCTATGGTGATCTTTTTAAGTTCCGTTGCTAATTCTGTACTGTTCTTGCAGTGTTGGTCTGTGTTTCCTAAAAGTGGACTGATAATTTTACTGATGTCTCTTGCCATGTTGTAAGTTGGTGTTCCTATACTATCTACTATTGGTCTCAGAGGTGTACCTTGTTTGTGTATTTTTGGTGTTCCGTATATTCTTGGTATGATGTTGGCTGTTGGTATCCATTGTTTGTACATTTTTTCTGTTATTTTTCCTTTTTCCTGTAGTGGTTTCAATAATTTTTTCATGGTCTTTTTAACCTCTTCAGTTGGATCTTTTTTCAGTGTTTTGTATGTACTCTTGTTTTCAAGTAGTTGTTCCATCTGTTGCTTATATTTCTCTTTGTCCATTATTACTGTTGTCCTTTCTTTATCTGCCGGTAATATAATGATGTGCTCATTTCTACCTAATGTTTTCATGGCTGTTCTCTCCTCTTTTGTGATGTTACTGTGTTGAATTTTACTGTTTTTTAATATTCCTATGACATCATTTTTTAACTCTGCTTTTTTTCCTATATCTGTGATTTGCTGACATGCTATCTCTGTTGCTACTATGAACTCGTCATATGGGATGTGTTTTGGGGTTATTGCAAAGTTTAGTCCTTTAGACCGAGGAACATGAATAGGGATGAAGGAGTGTACACACTGGATCATTCATGGGACGTGGTGATCGACCAGGAAGGCGCAGGCAGTAGGGGGCGGCAACGCCCCCTACTGCCTGCAAATTAACAGCGGAAGTGACGCCGTCAAGTCGGCGTGACTGTGAAGATGGCGACAGTGAGTCGCCGAAACCGTCAGTGATTTAAGGTAAATAAAACATTGTAATACTGTGTTAAAGCAAGAAAAACCAATTAAGTTAATAAAATAACATTGAAATGTTTTCAATGTGCATTAGTTTATTTAATTTAAGGCTAATAATGCTTAGATCTCTTCTAAAAATGTAAATTTGTAGATTTTTTTAAAGATTATTCCCTGCTTTCACTTTATTCCTTGCTTTACTTTAAACAGAACCAATGTACTGCAGGTTAAGTGTGTGTTTTAAATTTAATAATAAAAAGTTTTTTTTCTCTATTACAGGTCAGCATGCACCATTTTGCACAACATTTGCCTCAGTGCTGGTGACTTGTGGCCCAAGAGAATGAGGAAGACGTGAGATGAGAGAGGCTGGTATGGAGGCAGTCAGCTGTGCTCTGTCCTGGAGGAACTTCCACCAACTCACGACTACTGTTAACAGTAGGAACCTGTATTTTTAAAAACACACGGTCATTTTATTTGTTATTGTTATACTAGTGAATCCAGAAACCATCTCCTTATTGCACATTTCTGAATATGGCTTAGAGATGCGACAGCTGTCAACTGAGCCAGCCCAGCAATCCCTGTAGATGGATGGACAATGGAGTGGACAGTGAGAGGGAGCATCTCAAAGCACTCGCTGCAGACCGTCCTGTATGATGTTCCACCCTTGGACCAGAAAGGTTCAGTCACGGGTCTCTGCTCCATCATTCCATCCACGTCTGGGATCCTTCTGCAGCAGATCCAGCTACACAGCAGACTTCCTGCTCACTCAGTTTAAATGAATGATCCAGGAAAATAGTCACTCAGCTTAATCCTGCTTGAACTGTACATAACTGTTCCATATTTGTTTCGATCTTTAAATAATTGTCATGTGTTATAGTCCTGTCCCCTTACCATCTTTCCATTTTATGTTCATGTAATATGTTCAAAAACATGTAAATAATAAAATGAATGATCACAAGAGTTATCAATTAGTATTTGCTTTAATAAATGTAAATACCAAACAACATTAACATGATGATAATAGTGGAAGGCCTCTCTCCCAGGAGGACAACCAGGCTAAATCAGCAGCAGTGAGCCTCTCCTGACCCTGGACACTTGCAGTCCTAAACAGAGAAAATCACAGATCACAGCTGACAAAAAGGCAACAAACACATTTTTACATTTATCTACATGAGAACCTACATTTATACTGTTCACAGATATTATTTTTTTAATTGTTCTTTAAAACATGTCAACTGTGTTAATCCCTGAATGTAAAACTGCTCCCCTTCTGCAGTTGAAGAGAGGTGAGTTTGGCCATGTGGTGCTGCCTTCTCTTCAGAAACAGACCTAACCAATGAGATCAAGTCTGACAGCCGTGGCATCCAGCATGAGAGCTACACATCTGTTTAGCCTGGTCTTTCTGGCATCATCTTGTTCAGGCCAGGCTCGTCATCCACCAATCACAGCCTCCTGTAAAATAATAGAAATATATTTATTTAACATATTTGCATCAGTAATTTCCAAAAGTTAAATTGGATGACATTAAAGAGCAAATTGCAAGTTAGAGACTCCCATGAACCAATGCTTAGAGAAACATAGTAGAAACTCGTTTTAAATTTTTTTTACACAAACATAAATTATTTAGGCTTTTAGAGTCATTTTTGTGAGAAAAATGTTTTTTTTTCTGCCAAATCAAGTGACGTCAGCAGAGGGAGTCCTGTTAGCTTAATCCAGAGACAAATATGGATTCAAATGCAGCTCTGACACAGAGGAAACTTTAAATGTTTATAATTATACTTATGATGGACCACAACCATAAAATTATGAGTTTGCTGCACATCTCAGAGAGCAGAGACAAACCAGAGGGAGAAACGATCGGCTAAAGCAGAGAGATTGAGCTGTGATGTGAGGAGAAGCAGCGGGGGAGCAGCAGGTGTCTTGGTGAGTTAACGATGTTAGCTTAAACTCGTGTGCTAGCATCACAATATTGTACAGATTACTATCATGTAGCAGACAATTAAAATAGTATCGCTCAGTTAATATAACATTAATACTTGACAATAATAAACTGATGGGCGTTTGTCAGCGGTCTCATTCTCGTTAATAGCTGTTAACGTAACGTAGTTTAGCACTTTAGAGAGAGCACCTGTGATCTGATTCATCGAGGTCCTGCGCACTGCTGTGAGCTGGATCTGACCCAGAAACAGCTCGACTTACTCGCTGGTATTTTTAAAGGCAGCGCATCCTCTCCTGGATGTCCACGCAGCAGTTTTGACCCAGAAACTAGCTCGACTGGCTCACTGAGCCGCACATCTATTCTGGTGGTCGAGCTGCGGTTCTGGCATGGTTCCAATGGTGATCTGAGTTCTAGAAATCCGCAATAAATTTTTTTAAACCTCACCACAGGTCTCTGGAGGCCAGCGCGAACCTCCATGAGTTGTTACCAACACCGATCTGAGTTCCAGAAGTCCCGTCTTTCCAGCTGCACAAAACGCCCCCAGGCACGGAGACAGAGGCGTTATTTACTTTAGGAAACCCGTGGACTCGATGTCCGGACAGGTTGGAGTTTCTACAGCCTCCATAAATAATATTTTATCAAAATCAACACAATTCTTAACTAGTGAACACACACACTGACTCGATAACACGACCTCTCTCTACCCTAAAACTGCACTCTCCACACTGAGCTGCAGGCAACTTCCTGTAGTTCTTTGTGTATTTCTGGTCCTGCTTTGCCATAATGTCTATCTGAAGATCTGAAGTTTTAAGAGCAAAAGTTAATAATTCCTCTTAAAGATGCATTACTGAATTAGGAAAACAAAGTTAGCTTTTAACGTTTTTTTTCATGCCTCTTAACAACGTTCTAATGTAGTATAGCTATAAAAATATTGTGGAGATTAAAAAAAAAACGAAAAAAATTAATAAAGTGGTTCTCTCGCATTTGTCTAAAAACCTCAGCCAATCATTGCTTTCGTACCGAAACCAACGATTGGACCACTAACTTGTCTATCTCGCCGAACCTCAGCATTTCCGCACTTCCCCGTGTCCTCCATTAACGCGCACGGGAGCATTTTTCAGCAGAACACACCGGAAGTGACACGCTGGGCCGGAAGTCAGCTACCGCGCTCAGTTATGGCAGAGAAGGGAAAACAGCCGGCTCGTACTACTTCTATTGTTGGAAAAACTACCAGAGTCTCAAAAAGAAAAACGCCATTTGAGCTAGCAGAAAACAAAAAACGTTTGGACACAGAAAGAGGACAAACCGGGGTGAATATTGACTCAGCGTTTCCAAGATGGCGACAACTATGGGAGACACACGGCCTGAAAACAGATGGGATGGTTGCTATCTTTCTTTTGGACAGGTAATTCTTGCTTTATATTACAACATCCTAGCATCATAAAGGCATTGTTTGATTATTTTATTTTGGTTTTAAAGATTGAACGGGATCATAGCTTTGTTTTATCCTTGTGCATGACTTTATTTGCACATTTCTTTGTTAGCAGTAATAGCACGTTATGCTAATGCTACGTAAACAGCTATCGTTACGGACTTTATTTATGGAAAAAATAAGCGGTGACATACGCATTGGGATCAGCTTAGTCATTTATATCATTTCCCCGCTAATATCTTCCCTTTTTTGTTGTTAGTTACAAAATGCATCATCTTCAACTCATTCATGGTGTGAACAAACCTACTGCCCAGCTGTTTCTGCTACGATTGTGACCGGTAGGTGTGTAGATTTACTTCTAACATGTGTTGTAGAATATGTATGCTCTTATGTCCACCAGAGTCATGATTTGCATCAAGTTGCTGCATGTGAGAACATAAATGTCTGCAGCTTTCTCCAATTCTCCTGATCAAACTGTAATTTAAGTAAAACAGTGACTGCAAATCTTATTTGTGATAAGAAATAGTAAGTTATTTATTTTTGATAATATATTTTTATTTTATACCATTTATTTCATTATTTTTGTAAAACAAATAGTAACAAAATAAATACAACTTATAAATACCTGAATGAAAAGGAGCAGATTCAAAGAAAATCTTATACATAATCTGCCCCACTCACACCAGTAGTTAAATCTGTAATAAATAAAATGTGTTTAACTAATAAATTTAACTGAAAGACAGCTGCGGACCATCACGCTAATGATTTACTAACAGATACTTTATTTACTGTTCTTGTAACATCATCTATTCATGGCAGTTTAAAACAGGAAGAAACAAATGACAAATAAAAAAACCAAACAAGATTAATGCTTATATTTTATCATATTGTTTTAAGTCTTATTAAACGTTGTAATTGATTTAGCTTCTTTCATCTCTGACTCCAGATTGTTCCATAAACCGACTCCACACACAGAAACACATCGCTCCAACACTTTGGTCATGAATCTTGGTTTTATAATCATCTAAATTTGAATTTTTGTAACTCAGCAAATAATGGCCTGGTTGGAGCTCTGTAACTACTTTGACTAATGACTCTCATTGCTCTTTTTTTGTAAAATCAAAACTGGATCAGTGTATGTTTTATATGTACTTCCCCAGATTTCAATGCAATAAGACATATGGAACAATCAGAGTATTGTATAATAGACATAATGCATTATTATTCAAATACTACTTTACTCTGTGTAGTACAGCAAATGCCTTTTCTATTTTTATGTTTATACCATTAATATGTGGCTTCCAGGAAATATTTTCATCAATAATGAACCCCAAAAACTTACTTTTCCATCAATAGTAATGCCTTCTATAGCCAGTGAAATGTCAGTATTTACTCCTCTCTCTTTTGTACTGATCCAGTCATGGGCTTCCACACCTCCTGCTCACCGTCTTCATGACCTGTCCTCTGGCCAGTGGGTTGTTTGAGTGACTGAAGAACCCACAACCCTTCTCCTCCACCTTCTCCTGCTGCTCCAGCACATCTCCAGCACATCTCTCGCTTAACGATGCTCAGTTTGAGATGATGATGGCAGACAAGAAGCTTCTGTCTGAAGCGAACGAGCTGGAGCTTTGCCCGTTGGACATCAGTCATTACAAGGTGAACGGGGCGGTTTGTCTTTATCGTTTTTCTTGCTTTTCATTTGAATTTTTTATTTTAAGCCTCAGCTTTCATTTCTCTTCAGGTGGTTTTCCAGGTGAGGTCCGGCTGTGAGAGCCTCTCAGAAGAAAATTTAGCAAAGCTCGGTGTGGAGTTGCTCAACTGCCAGGCAGAGATCAAGGGGTGCTGGACTTTCATGTGTAAATGGTAACGTTTTATTCTGTTTAAACAGATGTTTCCTGACACAAAAACAGTGTTTATGAAATTTTATACCATTTGATTCTCAGAGCATTAAGGAGTGCACGTCTGACAGGGATCCAGACACGTGGAACACCTACCACATCGTAAGTAAACGAGCTCGCTCGCTTTGCTACACGACCCGTCAGCAGCTCTTTTTGAGCCGAGTAGAGCTCACATTAACATCCTCATCTCCACGGTGACCAGCCAGGTAGAGCTGAGTTCTCCTGAAGGATCTCCTTCGTGCTGTGAGGCTGCAGATCTGGGCTTATCCTCCCTGCTTGTGTTTTGTATTAAACAGAAGGGACAGCTGGAGCTGAAGGACCTGACTGCAGCTCCTCTGGACAAGCTGATGGAGGCCACGGGGTCCTGCAGGCCCAAGAGGGGAAACTGGAGCAGATGGAGACCTCAAATCCTGGAACGACTGGGTCATCGCTTCTGGACAGCAACTGGTGGCTCAACTCACCAACAGAAACTCCTATCACACAAGTGGGTCAGTACGGACTGGTTCGGGAAGCAAATTTGGTTTCACATCTGGGTCGTGTGTGCCTTTTCCGTTCTGAGGTGACATTTGGCTCTTACACACTAGCACCAGATCGGTACGGCCGGGCCGAAAGATTTGGTTGCACATCAGGGGAGCCCGAGAATTTCCAGCGCCAAACCGGACGCGTTTTCAGCCCTCTTCCCAAGGCGGTCTGACTTGCGCAGAAACCGGGCCAACACACCCACTGCCGACTCATTGGTTGGCTCAAATTCACGCCTACCTTTAGGGGGAACCTCCGATTAGCGGCTAGAATCCGCCAGCGGGGGCTTCCCGCATGCACGCTTCATAATCACTCTGAATGCGGAACAGTTAACAAGCCTCTGACTGAAGCTGTTTTATCTGTTTCCGTCTGCTGTGATGAGTGGAGCGCAGCGTGCACACACACACACTGACACAGTGTTGCCACACAGCCTTTGTTTCATAAGGAAGAGACTGCAGACTTCTCCGCGCTCCTTTGACCCACCCAGCCATTTCTCTGTTCCCGTCTGCTGTGAGGAGCGCAGCGCACACACACAGTGCTGCCACACAGCCTTGGTTTAATAAGGAAGACACTGCGCAGGCTTCTCTGCACTCCTTTGACCCGCCCACATGCTCGGAGATGCGCTACGACATCACTGATATATTCGCGCCAATTTTTCGTGCGCATTTCTGAGACCGCCTATCACGTCCGCATTCCAAAGGTTGTCCTGGCCGACCGATCGGAGCCGACCCGGTGCTAGTGTGTAAGCGCCATTTATTTCATCCTCGGCAGTCTGACTGGGATCAAGGTGACACTGAAATGCCCGCCTGCCACCTCCGAGAATCAGCCAGCAGGGGCTGTCGAGTAAACATCTCTTGTCTGTAGAACCTCGAGATAACAATAAACAGATGAGAAACAAAAGTTGCCCACTAGATGGTGCTGTGGCAGCATAATTACTCCACAGACAGTAATATAATTATTTCTCTAGGTCATTGCAATTACTTTCAATTTATAGTTAAAAAAAAACTGCAAACTGAGTACAGAGTACTTTTATTTATCAAGACTGAAAACAACTGAACAAGAAATAAAGTAAAAACTCAAATTTCCTGCAAACAAAGTATTTCAGATACAATCTCTTCTATTCTAGCTGGATATTACAAAGAGCTGCATCATGTGAATTTGGTTTTTATATTTGTCATCA
>SSNS01000891.1:0-13431 GCA_006937985.1 Aphyosemion australe
TCTGCTGTTGCTGAGGATAAGGAAAGTTATTAGTTAAGAGTTGACACTCGAACATCTGTTAACACACAGCAAGTTTTTTGGTCAAGTTTGTTAAAGCATGGAGTTCCATCTAGAAAAAAGATTCCCCTGTTTGCATCTTATTATTATGCATCCAATGACCAGCCATAATACTCTGAAAACATATCCAGTGAGTGAGTAATTACAAAACATAACCTTTTGTGTTAAATTTCCTCTGATTGTGTAGTTTCTCGAAGCGGTGGTTGCTTGCTGATCTAAAATAGAGGAAGAAAACCCAGTTATTATCTTTTTTTAAACCTGCAAACATGCAGCTCAAATGTGTTGTGCACATTCAGGCGCCTGTCAGGTGAGACCAGCAGCAAGTCTGTCCTTTAGCAAGAAGGTGAAAGGAGACCCTCCCTCATCCACCCACAATACAAACCAAAAGGCTGCCGGTCTCACCTGACAGGCGCCTGAATGTGCACAACACATTTGAGCTGCATGTTTGCAGGTTTAAAAAAAGATAATAACTGGGTTTTCTTCCTCTATTTTAGATCAGCAAGCAACCACCGCTTCGAGAAACTACACAATCAGAGGAAATTTAACACAAAAGGTTATGTTTTGTAATTACTCACTCACTGGATATGTTTTCAGAGTATTATGGCTGGTCATTGGATGCATAATAAATAAGATGCAAACAGGGGAATCTTTTTTCTAGATGGAATTCCATGCTTTAACAAACTTGACCAAAAAACTTGCTGTGTGTTAACAGATGTTCGAGTGTCAACTCTCAACTAATAACTTTCCTTATCCTCAGCAACAGCAGAAAACAATCCTTGTTTTTACCTAAACTACTTTAAGAATACTTGATGAAAAAAGTTCTTTACTCTGCTCTAAACTAATCATTTTTCTTTTTGCAGTAACTTAAATTCAAGAAAACTGCATATGACAAGAAAACCACTTCCCAAAGGTTGATAGACTCTACTTTAGATAAAATTATTTAAAAAGAATGACTCTTATTCTAACTTTTTAATTTTATAGGTTAAATTTGAGGGGATGTCACGGCCTTGGAGCCTAACCTTGGTTTGTCTTAGCGTGGTAGGATCAGTTTACATTTTGTCAGTGAAAAACTCCTATTCTACTGAGCAGCTACAGAAAAACACCCTTGTTTTTAAATAGATACTTTAAAAGAAAATGATCTTTATTTAACTATGAACTACAATCATTCTCTTTTTTTCTCTGTATTATCAGGCTATGAAAAAATGAGGGAAGAAGGAATTCTAGAGAAATTCTATAGATGATTAGACTTTAATGAGCTAAAAAGGATAGAAAAACAACATTATTCTTTAAGGTGAGATTCTGGTTTTGAGAATCTCGTAGGGTGATTGTCAGGGTAACTTATTTTATTTACTGACGGATGAGAACCAGAGGTGTGTGCGTGCATGCGGAGGATAAAGTATATCTAGTTTTGTTATTTCCACTTACCTCGGGAAGATCAATTGTACTGGATTAGCTGATTTAATTTAAAGGAAACTCAGATATTTTGTGTTGAGATACCTGATTAAAAAACAAAATAGAACCTAAGTCTACCAAATTGCAATGGCCTCTCTATTTCAGATCAATAAACAAGAAACTAAACGATTAGAAGAAATTTAACTCAAAAGGTTATTTTTGAAAATACTCACTCACCGGATTTGTCTTCAGAGTATTATGGTTGGTCATTGGATGCAAAATAAATAAAGATGCAAACAGGAGAATCTGTTTCTGGATGGAACGCCTTGTTTTAACAAACTTAACCAAAACAATTTGCTGTGTGTTAACAGAAGATCAGATGTCAACTCTTAACTAATAACTTTTCTTATCCTCAGCAACACCAGAAAACAATCCTTGTTTTCAACTAAACTACTTTAAGAATACTTGAAGAGAAAAGTTCTTTACCCAGCTCTTAACTAATGACCTTGCTTATCGCTGTAACTTAAATTCAAGAAAACTGCATATGAAAAGAAAACTGTAAAGGGTTTTCTCTCATTTCGCAAAGGTTGATAGACGTTGTTTTAGTTAAATTTATTAAAAAGAATGAACCTTATTCTAACTTTTTAATTTTATAGATTCAATTTGAGGCAGTTCAGAAGAATGAAGAGGACACCCTATCTCTGGTAGATGTTGAAGCGTCAGCGTTTGACGGTTATGTATCAGAGCTCTCCTCTTTCACCCGAGAGCAAATTGATTGGACAGCATCGATGACGAGGAGCCGTATGTTATCACAGCATGGTGAGACTGACTGACTTCGGGTGAGTGTGAAAAAACAATTAGTGTTTTAGGAAACAATGGCTATAAAGCGATGGGTTCTGTGTCTGTGTGTGTGTGTGGATTTTTTATTTCATGTTCAGTCAATTTCCATCGGTTCACTAAACTCTGCGCGTAATTCAGCGGCCGGTTTTACCACTGGTACGAAAAAACCTTGATCGTTCAAAATGTAATAGGTAATCGGATCGGACCCTTCAAGCTGCTCTCTGCAACGTTTAAAATTAATTTCCTGCGTTGATAAACCCCGTTCATCGGAGCGTAAGTCGAACGTGGTCCTAAGGAAAATAGGACGCTTCTTTTCTGAACCGAATTTGAAACTCATTTCCAGTCTGACAAAGTCCATTGACATAAAGGAACAAGGTAGGGGTGAGCAACTTGCAGGTTTTTTTACCCTAGGTCAGCACCAGCGGATTGAGGGGGCTGATGCTGGAGGAAGTGGATAAGGAGCAAGGTCAGATGCCAGAGGGGGGATGAGATCACTAGCTTCATAGAAATCAGGGGGGTGACAATAGAGGAGGACTGAGTCATAAAATCCTGGGGAGGGGTGTGAAGTCTGGAGTCAGCACCAGCGGACTGAGGGGGGCCGAAGGAGACTCCTATGAAGGGTTTTTTTACCCTACGTCAGCACCAGCAGAACGAGGGGGGTGATGCTGGAGGAAGTGGATAAGCTAGCTTCATAGAAATCAGGGGGGTGACAATATAACTTTTGACATAAAGGTTCAAAGCTTTATTACACCGGACACTAATTAATCATAACTTGACATAAAGGATCAAAGCAGGGGGGTCATTAATCATAGGGTCATTAATCATAACTTGACATAAAGTGTTGTTTACTACTCTCTGTTGGTGCATCTTATCACTATCACCTGTTCTGGTAGAGATCCTGCATTAAATTTTACACCAGTCTCCTAGTAGTTTTATTTACACACACATTTATATATATATATATATATATATATATATATATATATATATCCATCCATCCGTTTTCTTCTGAGTCGGGTCGCGGGGGCAGCAGCTTAAGGAGGGAGGCCCAGACCTCCCTCTCCCCAGCCACTTGGGCCAGCTCCTCCGGGGGAATCCCTGGCCATCTGAGAGACATAATCCCTCCAGCATGTCCTGGGTCTTCCTTTGGGTTTCCTCCCGGTTGGACGTGCCCAGAAAACCTCACCAGGGAGGCAGTAGGGCATATATATATATAATATATATATATACATATATATACACATATACTGAGCAATATCACTGTTTCAGCACCATGGACAGTTTTAATGGTCAATCTCAACTTACCTGGAATCGGCACCAAGGACAGCTCAGATCAACCGTTTTAGAGCGTCTTGATTGTAGGAAGGCGTTCTCACTTTGGCGTTTACGGCATTTGAAGTGACTTCATACCATTTTTAGCTTCCTGCAGCCTTGAAATTCAAAATAATTTCACAATTTCTTCAATGCTCTACTTAGCTTAAATGTTCAACACCATCATGTTTGATGTATTTGGCAGATACTTTTATCCAAAGAGACTTACATGTGTGGATATAGCAATGTAGTTAATGACGTTAACATGCATGTTTTTGGTCTGTAGGAGAAAAACGATGCATGAATTGGTAAAACATGCAAACACCATGCAGAATTTAAAATAACTAAATATCTTATACTACATGAGTAAAACTTATTTTGTATAGCATTTTTGTCCTTTTTGTCATATTGAGGCATCTTGAAATTAAATTCAATAACTCACAGAAAATATAGTCATTTGTGGTGAACTCACTGCAGCGTCTGTTCTTTCTAGTAATAATAACCTCGTGTTATATTCAACAAAATGTATTTATTTACAAGTTAACACCTCTAACACTGACCACTTCAAAAAGAATCTTGCATACATTCAGAAAACAAAGGGTTTTCCCACAAAGTAACACTGGACGGGAGGTAAAGAAAAATAGAGCATTTCTTGGTATAAAAAAGTAAAAAATTAATGCAAATATTACAAAACAAATCAATATAAAGTATAAAACACAGCATATAAATGTTGCAGTCTTAGAAAATCTACAAGTACTGATTATGGAATGATGTGGAGTTGCCTCCATAAATGTAAACAATAATAAAAAATACTGAGTCAGGTTTTTTTGTCTCTACAGTACAGTGTTCACTTCAGTCACCACCAAGACCATGAAGTTCTCATCAACCCTGGTGGATTATGCGTCAGAGAATGAGCTAGTCTTCTCTTTGTATCTCTTTTGATACTCGTGAAAGAGGCCAACTTTGTTGGGAGGTCCCAGAGGCTGGTACAGTTTCCCAGGAGTTGAATACCACATTCCTGTCAAGAATTACAGTTACAATAAGTCTTCAGCTACTTCCATTTTTAATAAAAACATACAAACGACATTTTTATAATTACCTTTGGAATGATTGGTATGGGCAGGACTCTGGTCCTTTTCTTCTTCTAGTTTGGTTTCATCTGAAACAAAAGATTAAAAAAAAATGAGCACAAGTGATACATGAATTAGAATTTAACTACCAGAGAAGATAATTGTGGTAAACACAAAATTCTCACTGCAGAATGGTTTTAGGCTATGGTTCTGCACCTGAAGTTATGAACAGCTAAAAACTGGTAAAAGGCCTGTAGCGCCTTCCAGAGTCCTAGAACCCCCAAGGCGCTTTACAACACAATCAGCCATTCACGCATTCACCCTGGTGGTGAAAAGCTACATCGTAGCTACAACTGCCCTGGTGCACTGCTGGAGGCGAGCGGGGCACGAACCTGCAACCTTCCGATTGCAGGGCAGGCACTTAACTCTGTGATGGTGGCAGAGGAGTTAAGTGGCCATCTTGATATCGGAAGGTCGCAGGTTCGCGACCTGCTCAGTCTGTCGCTGTGTCCTTGGGAAAGACACTTAACCCACCTTGCCTGCTGGTGGTGGTCGGAGGGACTGGTGGCGCCAGTGTACGGCAGGCCTCGCCTCTGTCAGTGCACCCCAGGGCAGCTGTAGCTACAATGTAGCTCATCCCCACCAGCGTGTGAATGGGTAGGTGACTGGTTGTGTTGTGAAGCGCCTTGGGGGGTTGTAGAACCCTAAGAAGGCGCTATACAAAATACAGGATAAAAAATAAACTCCTCTGCCACCATCGCCCCTGCTGCAGCTACTCTGCAGTAAACTTGTAGCGTGTTTTACAACAAACTCAAAAAACTCATGTTTTAATTCGACAATGTAGAAGATAAGTAAGTGGAGACTGAGACCAGAGATCTTTTCAGCTCATGGGGGAATCTTTATTCGAGATGTACACACCAGGACAGCCATTGAGAAAATCCCCCCCGAATGAAAGCAGGGTGATCCCTTTATAGTCGTTCTGTGTTATGCAACTTACGTGCATGCACACACACACACACACAACTGACTGTTCTCGAGAGAATAACAGTGGAAAGAATTTTCCAACATTAACATTACTTTGGCAATCGTAGCTGGAGAAATAATGTCCTGTCCAAAGAAGCCCTGGACAGCCGGTTAGTATTAGCTTCTCTGATAAACAGTTCTCGGAATCAACGGGACTTAGCTTCTGACAAACATTTACTGGAAACCCAGCAAGATGTTCCCATAAACAACATTCCTTAGCAGTTCAGCTGGAGAACCAGACTAGATTCTGTACCATTCCGATAACCAATGTAACTGATGACCTATTGACCTTTAAAGGCCACTTCAACAGCAGTAAAGAACTTTGAAATCAAAAATATGCAAAATTGTGTTTATTTTATTTCTCAAGTATGCCAAACTCAGGAAAATCCATCAACAGCTTCTTTTTAGAATTTACCTGAATCAGGCGCAGGGGCCTCCATCACCCCGTTGGACCCATTTTTGAAGTCGAAGGTGTTTGGTAGGATGCTGAACTTCAGGACGATGTTTTCCTTGAGTGGCGTGGCGCGAACATCTCCATCTTGCTTCTTTTCTGGCTCCTGGTTTGCAGGCTGACAAACCTTGACACCGTAGCGTCCCCTCTTCTTCATCTTCTTCAGACTGAGTGAGCCCTTGTGTTTCCTGTCAGATACCGAGTGCTGCTCCTCTTTTGAACCCATAGAAGATCCAGACACAGGTCGACGTTTTTGTCTTTTCAATTTGTTTATGCGTCCATTTTTAACTGAACCGTTCCCAGTTGGGATACTATTCCTCCATACTTGATATAAAAACGGTTTAATAGAGTAGTTTCCCGCGAGACCAGATTCTGTAGGTTTCCTCGGTGATCGGTCCAGTTTAAAAGACAGAATCTCTGGTGGTTCGAGTTTTGAAGAACCACTTGTTGGAGTTGGACTCGTTTTGTTTTCAGACAAAACACAATTCTTTTTCCTTGAGCCAAACAATGCCAACTTCACAGTTTTTATTTCCAGGGCTTCAGGTTGAGCTTCAGGGACGTCCAACAGGACCGGCGTGGTTGGAAGTTTGGGTTTCTTTGGTGTACTTGGGCCTGGGAAAAACTGTTCAAGGCTGCTCTGTCTCTTCCGTCTTTCTTCATTTGTTTTTTCTTTGACTTGAAGGCTGAAAGATGTCTGGTTGCTAATCTGAGTTTGTCCTTCGTTTTCTAAACATGCCTCTGCCTCCTCCGCTTGTTCACAGTTCTCTTCATGGTCTGACATCTGCAGCATATCTTCAGTTTCACTGCTGTGAAGTTCCCCGTGTTCACTCTGTGTGGCACCACTGACTGAAGAGGCAGTTGGAAGTTTGGGTTTCTTTGGTGTACTTAGGCCTGGGAAACACTGTTCGAGACTGCTCTGTCTCTTCTGTCTGTCTTCATTTGTTTTTTCTTTGACATGAAGGCTGAAAGATGTATTGGTAATCTGAGTTTGTCCTTCGTTTTCTAAACATGCCTCTGCCTCCTCTGCTTGGTCACAGTTCTCTTCGTGGTTTGAGATCTGCAGAATATCTTTAGTTTCACTCTTGCAAAGTTCCTCGTGTCCAGTCTGTGTGGCACAACTGACTGAAGAGGCAGTTGGAAGTTTGGGTTTCTTTGGTGTACTTAGGCCTGGGAAACGCTGTTCGAGACTGCTCTGTCTCTTCTGTCTGTCTTCATTTGTTTTTTCTTTGACACGAAGGCTGAAAGATGTATTGGTAATCTGAGTTTGGCCTTCGTTTTCTAAACATGCCGCTGCCTCCTCTACTTGGTCACAGTTCTCTTCGTGGTTTGAGATCTGCAGAATATCTTTAGTTTCACTGTTGCAAAGTTCCTCGTGTCCAGTCTGTGTGGAACAACTGACTGAAGAGGCTGACTGAGTGGTTTCTGTGGATTTCACCTCTCCTTTTAAAGTCTCATCTTCTGGTTGGGTCTCAGCAATTGCAAGGTTTACACTCTCACTGGCACTTTCAGTTTCCATGATGTCACTCGAGCTGGCAATGTTCAACCAACTGCCGTCACTCGTCTCCGACGCTTGATCAGAATGTGAGTAGAGGTCATCATCAACGTTACTCAGGTCAATGATTTTATCGATTTTAAAGCAGTGCTCCGGGGCACTTAGTGTTATCGTTTCATTGTCTGTGTTCTCTGGAGAGTTCTCCAGATCAGGTTTGACAATACTTTCATGGCGACTTTGTTTTTCTTTGCACGTGCATTTAAGAGATGACGAAGCTGCTAATGAATGCATTTCCATGAACTGTGCAAAGCAGCAAATGACTTGAATCTGCTCTGGTTTGTTCTTCGTACTTGGTTCTGCTGTAGCATCCGTGTCGTTGGATATCTTTGGTTGCAATGAACCATCATCACTCACTTCCTTCACATCCTCATTATCATGGTCTTGATGAACTGGATTTTGAACTTTTTCATAGATTGCTCTGGCTTCTTCTGGAGACAAAACATCCAATTTAAATGAGCAACTCAAGTCACTGGAAGTATCTTCTGATGGGGGTGGGGGGGTTGCAACAGCAGATGCTTCTTCTTCATCACTAACAGTTAGATCAACCGTTTCAGACGTTAGCTGTGACGAGACTTGTTTCTGCACCTCACGTGGAACTAGTTCAGGAACATCGTCAGCAGTGCTGATCTGGCTGAAAGTCTCATGCGCATATAGATGTTGCCTCAAAGTCCAAGGGAAGCCAAATTCTTTGTCAATGTCATCCAACTGATCGTTGACGTTCAACCACAACGATTTGTACGGCTGCTCTGAATACACGTCGTCATCTTTAAGCACATAGTGCTGTTTGAGATGGTCCCTAAAGTAAGGATGAACTTGTGATAGTATGGCGCGGTCTTTTGGGATATATTTACACAAAAAAGAAACATGAGAATAAAAATTTGATTCCACCGCCTCCTTGTAGCATTTTAAACATTCTACAATGTCCAAGTTCCAAAATGTGTGTAGAATCTGGTCTCTGACTGAAAGGTTTGAGTTTTCTCTTGGCGTGACTTGAGCTTTTTCAGTTTCTAACAAACTATTTAGAGAATCCATTGTCCAGGTTATCGTTGGGATGGAAGAAAGTTCTATGACAGGTGGTGATGGAGGTTTAGTTACTTCGTTTTGCTCTTCAGGAAGGGCTTGACTTGGTGGTGTATCTGAACATTTCTGAGCAGTTGGTCCAAGACTGTCCTGCTCAGAACTTTGAGAAGTGCTAGGACTTTCAGAGTCTGAGCTTGTTACAACATCACTGGCCACTGTGTTGTTGACCGTCACTGGATCTGGATCTTCTTGGTCCAGATTAGACTCTTCTTCTACAAATGCAGCCTCTTTTGCCACTTCAGGTGTAATGCACGCTGTGTCTGTGATCTTTTTAGGATTACAAGTTGGAGTGTGAGTGGAGGCACGTCCATCCTCCTGTGACAATGGTAGCACAACAGCAACCGCCCTGGTAATAGAGTTAGCTGGCACTGGTTGAGCCGATTCGTCATTAGGTTGGACAGTTGGAGAATGGCCAAGTATTTGTATTAGCCTTGGATGCTGTTTGAGATATTCGAAGGTTTTATTTATTCTCGCTGAGCTGAGCTCTGATGGTCCCCTAGACTGGAATTCAGCTGGACAACTTTTCGAGACAGTATCATTGCTGGGGAGACTAACATTGACTGCCACCTCTCCCCCTCTCACCCCTCCTGCTGTGTTCACGGTGAAACCCACTGGTAAAGTGTTTTGCTGAAGAGGAGGATTTACAGTGAGAGGTCCTCTTGACACAACACCTTGAGGTAAAGTTTGCACAGAATGGAGTGGTAGGGGTTGGGTAGCACTCATGTTACAACTTTGAGAGCCAGCCGAGGTCACAGGTTGCATAGTTTGGTTGGATAGTCTGGAATTATTATTCGTAAAATGGCTTTCATATGCAGGTGGAAGCTGATAACTAGACCCGACAGTGGAGGATTTAGCTAAATTGTCTGCATTCAGTTGAGTTCTGACCATCTGCTGTTGTGCATTATAATTTCTGGGAACCTCATTTGTTTGCCTCAGAAAAGGGTTGCAAGTATACTGGTTGTTTAAATTTGTATTTCTGGAGTTGGTGGGACCTTCACAGTTGTAATAGGATGAGTTAGGTTGAGTTCTTGCCTGTTGAGATCTCTCGCTTGTGTTGGAAACATTCTGAGCCAGTGTCAAAGATGAGCATTGTAGCGCAGCGTTGTAATAAGCCAGTTGAAACGTTTGGACATTTTGAGAGGCTGCAGACGTCGATGAGCCTGGGTTGACCATCTGTTGGTGAGGAAGTGAGCGAGCGATTGTGGGATATGGGGAAAAGTATCCGGTTGGGGATTGGTGCAAACTATGTGAAGACTGGTTTTGTTGGAGATGAGAGGCATTCTGAATCCTAGATGTTGGCGCCTCCGTCCCTGCAGCTGTTTGATTACAGAAGTGGTATGTAGTGGTTGGGCTGGAATAACTCGCTAAACTCTGATTAGAATAATGTGAATGAGAATACTGTGGAGTGACAATCTGAGGTCCGCAGGTTGGTGATGGAAAAGAGTTAGAAGTGTTTGTTGGAATACCAGAAAGCATTCTGTTACAACCCTTCAAATTATTATTCGAAAGATTAGCTGCCAGACGAAGGCCTTTAGAGCACTGACGATTTGGTATTTGTCCATTAGCAGAAACTACATTGTGAAAGGCAATGTTTGCACCCTGTGGTTGCTGGAGCCCTGAGTTGGCATTCATGTACTGATGCATGTTATTTGCAGTCCAAGAACTTGATGCATTATGGGAGAAATGAGAAGCAGTTTGTGGAAGAGATCCAGTATATTGATGTTGCCCGTTCATCCGTTCAAAAGAATGCATCTTTGTTCCACGTTAATCCTTGAGAGAAGTCGAGGAGACGTCCCTAAAGGAGGAGAATAAACAGAAGTTAAAACATGTTGGTTACTTATGCACGGCTACAAAACTTTATTTTTAGGGACAGACAGTGGATGCCTAAAGTCTGGCTGGCCAAACATAACGTATGTGTTCAGGAAAAGTTAAGAACACAAGCTTTGAAAGAACTTGACCCAAACCACAATAATGTGCAACTTTTGAATCACAGCCCTCAAACCGCAAACCAGAGTAGAGCAGTTTGTTTCCATTTCCTGTCATCAAAATGAATCTATTTACATTATGGAAATAAATTTACAGAAGTAGTTCAGACATTTCCTTGTATTTATTTTTTAGGAAATCATTTTATTTTATTCTTCCCAGATGTTCTTTAATGAAACAAATGTGACAAAATACTAGTAATAGGGATGCACCGATACCGATACCGGTATCGGGCCGATACCGATACCGATACAGATACCAGAAAAAAGCTAGCCGATACCAGGTACCGATACCAGTTGCCTGAAAGTGGCTTCACTGGGACTTGTCATTCCTGTTGTAGTTTTCTATATTGACCAATAGGGGGAGCTGTTTCAAACATTGTGAATGAAAGCAGAAACAGGCTTACACCTGAAAATGCAGAGATGACTATTTTCATCAAAAAGAACCTGCTGTTCATGTTTCCCAAAAAAGCCTGTATTCCAATTCATTGCATTTTTGTGTGTGGTACAAGTATCGGTATCGGTAATCGGTATCGGCGAGTACTCAGATCCAAGTATCGGTATCGTATCGGTTTGGAAAAAAGTGGTATCGTTGCATCCCTATAATGACATGTACTGAGCAAAAACAAAAGTTGTCCACTAGATGGGGCTGTCACGTTGAGTCATGTCACGTGACTCAGGTGGTACAGCTTCTTAAAGGGACATAAACATCGCCAACCTACACTGAAATTTTCATTTTTTATTACCGAATTTATTGACATGGTAAAAATGAAATCAATAAGTCAGAAATTTTGATAACGATAAATTTTCAATTTATTGCCCAGCCCTAATTGTACCTAAATAGTTATGGTTAAAACACCCCTTGCCATCCCTACAGGGGTCCATTTAAAGGGTACTTGGGCATTAAGGCTAGCTAATCCTTCTCCATCTGCATCAGTACGAAGGAGTAGAGCCCACTTTTCTAAATATGCGCCGAAAGAGATGGAGACTGCAAGCCTGTGATTGGTCAGGACGCTGATAAAACGAAAGCCAAACACATCTAGCAACAGACATGGAGCAGATTGAAGTTCATCTCATAGTAAAAGTCTGACAATATAAACGTTTAAACTCCTGTGACTGAAGGAGTACAACGATATGCAGCAAACTTTTAGGAAATTATGGGAAACGTGAGTATAGAGGTGGAGACTGCATGGAAAAGTGGAGGACAAATTTGTCCCGTGTTAAAAAGTCTCTGAAATACATAAACACACTAGAGACGTTACTGTATTGATGCCAGGGTACCCCAGAAAAGCGCTACGCCCTCTGCTGTCCTGGCGGAGAATTGCTTTACAACACTAACACGCCAACCAAGCAGTATGAAAAGAAAACTTCTCAGTCAAGGCGTTTGAGTGTAAGCAAACGTGCTGACGGAGAAGTATATACTAGGCTTTAGTCAGAGCCAACGGGAAAACTCTGCCTGCCGAAAGTGAAGCCAACACGGAAGTGACCAGTCCTCTAGTGGCTGGCTCCAAAACAGAGATAATTCCCATCGACTCCCATGTTGAAAATGCCAACTTCACAGCAGGAATAAACATGTTCATAGCCTGGTACAAAAAAGCATTTTAGGTTTAAGAGGTCTAGTTTACAGGTAAAACAACTCTGAGGGGGTGAATTCTTTTAGTAACGCATCTGTTTAGATGCGATTAAAGCTTAACGATGAGTGATCAGCACTAGCGTTAGCGGTTTGCAGGAAAGGCCTCAATGTAATATGGCATATGTTATGATAGTGAAAAACAGCTGATAGGTGACTTGTTCTGTTAGAACCTGGAACAGAATCCTCCAGTTTCATGAGTGTGGTTGTATATGTGTAGCTTCACACACACACGCGCGCGCACACACACACACACACACGCACGCGCACACACACACACACACACACACACACACACACACACACACACAGCAGTTACTTAATAATGAATCATAAGCACAGAGAGATTGTAACAGCTGAACACACATATTATATGATAAGTAGACTTTTTTAAAAACCCTAACAAGGTTCATCTGTGTGCCAGCCATATCAATGGAACACTGCGGAACAAGAACAAGACAAGAAAGGAGGAATAGAGTAGAGAGCTGTGCAGGACATCAGCACAATAATATCAGTGGGGTTTGGAAGAGTGAAGACAATTTTAGTTTACAAACCAAACTCCCAGGGCGCCTTCTTTCTTCTGATAACTTTTAGCATTGTTCTCCCTGATATTTAATAACTTTTGGCAGTCTATAAAATTGCAAATGTGTTTCACGGTCTGATCGATTCGTACAGCCTATAACACGGCAATAATTCACCATTTTCTTCCGTTTCTAAGTTTGGAATCTGCTGGATTGTGTTCGCTTTGTTTACCTCCAGTATCACCAATATGGCGACTTCCGGGTTGATGACGTGCCGTGAAAACCCTCTATAGCAACTTCTGATCAATCCATATCAATTTCAGACTTAAAAAATTTTACTGATTTAAGTCCCACCCACTTCCGGTTAAACCACGCCCAATTCATGTTTAGGCCCCGGCCACACAGAGGAGCGTTATCATTAGGGGTGCGCCGATAGATCGGTCGGCCGATCTATCGGCATCGATCTCAGGATTTTCCTCAAGATCGATGATCGGCCAAAAACTGCAATCGGTGCACCCCTAC
>SSNS01000891.1:30498-53925 GCA_006937985.1 Aphyosemion australe
TCTGTGGAACTATTTTTCATGCTTGCAGAAGGCCACACACTGACATGCAGGACCGACCACTCATCTCTATTGCAACCAGAAGCTCTGAACGTTTCGGACATCTTCTGTGCCTTGCTGGGGTTGGCCAATCCCATGAAGGTCGCACACCAGGACTCCAAGACACAGTGGTTGCGTACCAATACCACCTCTGTGACATCTTGTGCTGCCTGGCATGACAATTTCATCCGACTTAACAGTTCAGAGGTACGTGAAGATACTACTACAGGTGCCCTGAAGCAGCCTGTCACATCGATTGGACATCACCTGCTGCCTGAGTCACCGCCTCTCTGCTTCATACGTGAAACGAAGCAACATGCTCCAAGCCTTCATGTTGGACGCACTGAAGGATGCCAGGTAACAGTTAATGCAACATGTTCTTGGCCTCCTTTTAATCTCTCTACCTGCCTGTCTGATCCTGACATGGCCCCTGGAACGTCGCTGCCTGGAATATCCAACAACCTCCTCGTGCTCTGGCCATCGGACTCTGGATGTGCCAGCCCAACCAGTGCCACCTGGCTTTGTGGAAACAACGTTTACCAGGTGCTGCCCCCTGGTTGGGTGGGAACTTGCACGCTGATACGCTTATATCCTACAGGAACGGTACCCACACGGTTGGTGTACCCTCATCGTCATCATGTCCGTCATCGTTCTAAACGAAATGGCAAGGTGCTGATCAGCGATGGAGCCAAGTTCTTGTCGGGCATCCTGCCTTGGTGGGGGACGGTCAACAATGCCCACCACATCGAGAAACTACATTGGCAACTGGAGAACCTCACAGCATTCACGATTACGTCTAATGCTCACATAAATGACCTCCTGGCTCAAATGAAGAGTGAAGACACGAATCCCGCTGTGGGTTTTGACTTCTGGTCGTGGCTCACAGCCGGTTCCTGGTGGCATATTTTAATGAGATTTCTGTTTCCTTTTGTGGCTGGGTTAATTCTCTTTTGTGTGATATTTACTTGTATTCTTCCTTGTGTTAGGTCCATGGTGGGTAAAATGATCGTTGGCACCATGGTTCAGTACGCCCTCATCCGACATCGATCCTGGGACGAATCTGGCCCCGAGGACGGTTGGGCTGAGGGTTACATTGCTTAGGATTCCCTCGTTTTTGACGCAAATGCATTAAACTACTTTGTGTAACGTGTATTTGTTGATGTTTGGTGAGAGGTTCCTGTTTTAGCTATCTTTGGTTATTCTAAATTCATGGTCTGCCATTTTGGATCCTTTTTTTTGTGTTTTGCATTTTATCTTACTTTATTTTTCAGGTTTGTTATATTTTAAAACCTGTCTTTAGGGTAGCTTTTAGGGCCCTGCGGCGTAAAAGCTCGCATTTTGCCAGGCTGCCTCTTTTGCCTGTTGTATATTTTACTGTGCTTTCTATTTTACAAGCACCAGCAGAAACCTTTTTAGTTCATTCAGGGGGGATATTTTAGGGTTTTTTAATGTATCTTAATGTCCTAAAGAAGGTTTCATCATAGGATAGCCTTTCACCTGTCTCTCCCTGCACAGAGATGGGTGCAGGGTGAAGGCAGGGTTAGGCTGACTTTTCTGCAGGTCGTTGACCGGACGTGGAGGCCCGAGGACCGGATCAATAGAAGACTTTGATCCCTCGGACCATCAAGAGAAGACCATCACAAACATAGGGATAAACTTGTTATTGGCTAGAGTAGAAACTCCCTGTCTATTGATTGGCTGCCCAATGTTTAAACATGCTTTAAGTCTATAATAAAAAGAGCAGAGGAGAGCAAGCTCGAGGGAGAATCCTCGGGGTTTGGTAACAAGTGTATCAACACTCTGATTATCTTCTCTCCTCTGCGCAGAGATAATTGTACTCACGTTTCCTGTCTCTTTATTACGGTTCAGTTTCAGGTTGAAATACCCATCAATGATCATAATCTTCAAATTTAGTATTAGCCAACATTTGAAACACGAACACACTAAAATAAAATACATTTTCATTAAATATTCATTAATTACTTTTACAAGCAGGGAGCTGCATTAGAGGGATGAAAGAGCTGCACCCTGGGGGAAGAAGCGCCGGAAACGACAGGAACACCCAGCAGGAGGTCCTTTACTCCTTCGCTCCTCAGTGGATCTCATGGCATGATATGGATTAGGCAGCGTCTGGTCCAGTTGGGTTTGCTGGAGTGACCCGACTTGTGGCCACTCCTGAACCCATGAACTGGGTTTGTTCTGTATGACGTTCTTATCTACCTTCAACAATTCAAGAGCAATAGTTTCTGATCAATGTGTCTGCTTCTGAGTGCCTAAAGATTGTTTTAAGTCTGTTTTGATTGCTTGCACATATTGTATGTAAGACGTCTTTTATGTCTGTTTTTATCTTGTTTGTTTTTATCTTCTCTGTCTGTCGTTCTTTGGCGTAAAGCTAATTATGTGTCTGTTGCTGCTGCCTCTTGGCCCAGATCCTCATTGTAAATGAGAATGGATTCTCAATTGTTTCATCTGGTTAAATAAAGGTTAGATAAATTAAATAAATAAATGTTGAAGAGCTGGGAGATACGAGTGCTTTGGCAGAACTAATTCCCAACGATTTGGACCTTTTTATTGTCCCGACGCTTTCAGGATGGGGAGGGTGGTTGATTGTTGTTTTTAAATCTGATTTTTAATTTAAACAGCTTTGATCTTTGTTTACTTGAATTGTGTTCTGGGCCAGAACTTCTGGCCCACCTATCCTGGTAGTGGGGGGGTTATCATCCCCCAAAATGCAACTCTGGCTTCTTGAGAGACTTTGCTGACTTATTGGGGAGGGTCTTGCAAAGCTATTAACAAGTTCTTAGTAATTTTAACACTCACGTCTTCGATCTGGACAGACCACTGATGAAAGACTTTTTAAACCTCTTGAACTCTTAATATTTGACACCAAGTCGCCGGCCCCACAAGGAGCACATCCACACCTTTTATTTGACATCATTCCCTCACGCCTGCAAGGGAAAAACGCGTCTCTCCTAGGTAGTGTCGATTCTTTGGCCCATCTACGGCGGCTAAATTTTCATCTGCTTTTCTTTTTGGAGGGTGCTGTCGGACCTCAGCGCCACTCCATACCAAAGAATTGGATTGTGTCTTTAATGATAAATAAGCTAGATCTATTGTTTGAGCTCTCAAGCTCAAGAAACCAAGGCTCAGACTAGAACCTAAAGCTTGATCCAGACCTGAATGCTGCTTTTACACTAAGAAAAATACATTTGCAGAAAAATCTCTTCAAAGTGAAGAGTGAAAACATCATGTATGTAAAGAAAAAACATCTGTTTGTAATGTTTAAATTAAGATCAGGACATTTGTCATTACAATGTACAGAAAGAGTTGAAAGAAAACCTGTTCCAACGAAGGCGTGACAGAGGTTGAAGCAGCTTTTATGGCTTTCAGGATTTTCTCTGGCTGAGTAATTCAAATGCAGATGAGTTGAAATACGACTCGCCTGTATGGAGACGAGGTTTCCTCCAACACCTGATAAGAAGAACAAAGGAAAATGTTCTTATTTAAATGTAATGGGAAGAACACATGCACCGTATCCCCCCCCCACGTGATTGTTATCTCACAAGGCACCATAAAAAGGGTGCTTCTTTTGGTCATTGAACACCACATTTTACATCACACAGCTGTTCTCCTGGTCCTCCGACTCAATTAAACTACGCCGTATTTAATGGAATAGAACTTTTATTGTTATTAATGTCCGTGGACACTTTTTGACGTTGATCAGTGACGTCACTCACTGCCTAAGCTGATGTTTTAGCAAAGTCCTCTAAGATAAAAAAAGAAATTTATGGAGACACAGAGGTTGAAAGTACCGAGCTATCATATGTCCAGGTCAATTTTCTCCCTCCCAGAAATTTCCCGGAAATCCTATTGTGAAAACACGGCTAATGATAAATGACTTGCAATTGTAGAGCACGTGCTGGAGAAGGTTCTCGATCATCCAGGTCATGGTCATCCAAAGGGGTTGACATGAAGGCAGCTGGACTTCTTTGGCATCTTGAAGATGTTTCGCTTCTCATCCGAGGAGCATCGTCAATTCTGACTGGAGGAGGGTCTATGGTTGCTCAACGAGCAGAAACTACCTATGAATACCCCTCCTCCCTACCTCCCGGGGCGTCGTTCACGTCGTAAATCCGATATTACCAGGAAATTACATCATAACTAAGGGGAAAAAAACACCTTCAAAATAAAAGCATACATATTGAGAGCATATTGTACACAGGTCAACACAGACTCATTGTAGGTGCTGGAAAAGTGAAACCAGAGGACCCCCCTCTGCTTAATTCAGGTCTTTCCTGTTTGACATAGATGGCTTTCTTTATTCCTTTCCTCTGGTTTCTCCTCCTGCATCTAATCAAAGTAACCTGTCCAACGCAATAGGGCGTGATGGGGTAGGGAGGAGGGTATTCATAGGTGTAACTGAAGCCCTGATTTTGAACCATTAACACTTCATGATAGTTTGCCTCATCAACCTTATTGCATTTATAATACTGTTGTTGAATAAATCTTGAATTGCACAGCACATTACTTCTGTCGAACACCACTTACCATTTATGACTGGAGCATAAACAACGATCCCCACTAAGTTTTGATCAGACACAGCCTTGTCCAGAATAAGTCCTCCAACACTAAAAAAAAAGTAAAGTTTTTACATATTATTATTATGATGGTGACTCATGGGGTGCAAGATGTGGTAAGGACACCATTATCAAAAATCTCATCATTACAATAAATTCAATATAACTTGAATAAAGTTTCTGCTGCGGTATCAAAGATATTTCCACATCATTGCATCCAGGACAGATTTATTTGATTCTTTATATTTTTATATCCATCTTGTTTATTTCTTATATCTTGTATCAGATACACCAATTGACAAGTGAATTTCCCCACTGTGGGATCAATAAAGTCTATTCTATTCTGTTGATTGCCATCCAGTATCATCACAGTGACAACAAATGCTTTCTGATTTCTAGACTCAAGAACTAACTGAACACTTGATGAAACTAAGTGTTGTTTTAGCCTCAGATGTGTTTCTCCACCAGATTCTCACCACCTTCTTAGCTTTATCAAAGTGTGACAATCCACTCTTGCATGGGAGGGGGGTTGTTTCAAACAAGTCCTGTCAGCAACTGTAAGAGGCAGATCTTGTCTCTTGTTTGGCCCAGGAAGGCCTTGAAGCGCAACCAGAGGAGCTGGTGGACATGATTGAGTTGAAGACAGTCATGGGCTTCTCCATGGCTGCTGTCTGCACAACCCGGAACCAGAGAACTCATTGTACTGATCATTAAAATAAATCGCAACTGCAATAACGTAATTATAACCTGGCTATAAAATGGTTATAAGCTTAAAATAATTACTATAATGTGATTACAAGCTCAGAAATAATAGAAAGACTAAATCATGCCCTTCTACTTCCAATCCATGCAGGGGCGCCCCCAGAAAAGTTTCATAGGGGTGGCCATGGAGCCTGAGAAAATTTTGGGGTGGCACAACAAATTGATCCTTATGGTAACTCGGTGGGAAAGTTTAGCCTGTGGTGATGCAATAAATGCTCTTTTATTCATTTTCATAAAAAAATTAACAATATGCATCCAACACACATCAAATTTGAGAAACACAAAAAATTTTGAAAAAACATTTGAAACCATTATTTGATGTGTTGTTTCACCAATTATTTTAGAGTTTTAGAACAGCTTAATTTGCCTGTTTTTTCTTCACTAAAACATCCACAAAACTATGATGATTGAAACTTTTGTTTTGAAAATGGTGAGCAGCAGCAACATAAACATTTTTTTTATTCTGATTATTTATTTGTTAAATGTGTCATTTTTATAGAGTTTAACATGTTTTCATTAAATAAGATACATTTCTGGTTTGTTTCAACACTAACACTGCTCACAAAAATTAAAGGAACACTTTTTTTTATTGGGCCTGGCATGAAATCAATTAAACCTGATAATTTTCTGGTTGATTAAGCAGCTGAGGGCATTGTTAATCACTTTCAGCTGTATTGGTGTTCATGGACTTAACGACAGGTGCACTAAAGTGGCAACAATTACAAACCCCTCAAAACAGGACTGGTTTAACATGTGGAGGTCATTTCAAGTTTCTCCCTCTTGATCTTTTTTGGCTGGTTTTCCACTCGTTCTAGTTTTGGCTTGAGTAATTATCTCTACTGGCAGCATGAGGCGATTCCTTAACCCTACAGAAGTTGCACAAGTTGTCCAACTTCTCCAGGATGGCACATCCACACGTGCTGCAGCAAGAAGGTTTAATGTGTCTCCCAGCACAATCTCCAGAACATGGAGGAGATTTCAGGAGACTGGCGGTTATTCTCGGAGAGCTGGACAGGGCCGTAGAAGGTCCACAACCCATCAGCAGGACCGATACCTGCTCCTTTGTGCAAGGCGGAACAGGCTGAGCACTGCTCGTGCCCTACAGAATGACCTCCAGAGGGCCACTGGTGTGAATGTCTCTACCCAAACAATCAGGAACAGACTTCATGAAGATGGCCTGAGGGCCCGACGTCCTGTAGTGGGCCCTGTGCTCACTGCCCAGCACCGTAGAGCTCGACTGGCATTTGCTCAAGAACACCAGAATTGGCAAGTCCGCCACTGGCGCCCTGTACTTTTTACAGACGAGAGCAGGTTCACCCTGAGCACCTGTGATAGACGTGAAAGAGTCTGGAGAAGACAAGGAGAACGTTATGCTGCCTGCAACGTCGTTCAACATGACAGGTTTGGTGGTGGGTCAGTGATGGTCTGGGGAGGCATATCCATGTAGGGACGCACAGACCTCTACTGCCTAGGAAATGGTGCTCTGACTGCCATAAGGTATCCTGATGAAATCCTTGAACCCTTTGTCAGACCCTACGCTGATGCAGTAGGTCCTGGTTTTCTCCTAATGCACGACAATGCCCGGCCTCATGTGGCAAGAGTATGCAGGCAGTAGCTGGAGGATGAAGGAATTGAAACAATTGAATGGCCTTCACGATCCCCTGAATTAAACCCAATAGAACATCTGTTGGACATTATGTTTCGGTCCATTAGGCGGCGCCAGGTTGCTCCTCAGACTGTACAAGAGCTCAGGGATGCCCTCGCACAGATCTGGGAGGAAATGCCACAAGACACCATCCGTTGTCTCATTAGGAGCATGCCCCGACGTTGTCAAGCATGCACACAAGCTCGTGGGGGCCACACAAGATACTGAAAAGCATTTTGAGTTGCAGAAATTAAGTTTTTGAAATAATGGACTAGCCTGCCACATCTTCATTTCACTCTGATTTTAGGGTGTCTACACAATTGAGCCCTCTGTAGGCTGAAAACTTTTATTTCCATTAAAAGACTTGGCATCCTTTTGTTCCTAAGACATTGCCCTGTCGTTATTTGTATAGATATCCAACTTCATATTGAGATCTGATGTATCTAATGTGTTTCTTTAAGGTGTTCCTTTAATTTTTGTGAGCAGTGTATAAATAACTGGAGTGGTCAGTGGGGTGGCCAGCAATTTTCTAGGGGTAGCCATGGCCACCCCTGGCCACCCCTTGGGGGTGCCACTGAATCCATGGGTCCCCTATGCTGCCAAAAAATGAATGGTAGTCTATGGGCTGATAAAAGTTATTTCCTGATCCTGTTTGATATGTGCCGTTGATTTCACAAATGATGTCCATGAATTTTAAAGACACATTTTGATGCCAAGTGTAACATACCAAAAGGCCATGTATTTCATCAAAATGAAAGAATTTTTAACTGACAGGCCATGCTCATACGGTCAGAACACGATGACATCGTGGTGCAGATATGGAATCTATGATCTTGACCCAATATTTATAACTTATCCTGTGGTATATCACAAGATATCAAGATGCTGCAGATGCCGCAAGACTTCTTATCTATCTTTGTTGAGAGTAAGGCCCAGGTCAGCTGCAAGATGGAACCTCACAGGCCTCACTCATAAAATGGGAAACCACTGTCTGGACTCATTAGATGTAGAGGCCAGTGAAGACAGCTTTAAGTAATGATTGCCAATATGTGACCTTGCTTTTAGAAATAGAAATGTAATCAGCTAATGTTAGACCTTGAAACTGCCAGTAAAATGTATGTGAATGATTATGATATATCTTGAAAACAACTTATGTGAACCATCAGGTATTCCGGCCTCCTAGATGGAAGTTTGTGCATGTCAGTAACTTTAGACCTAGCTTCTACCAGCAAATGTGTAATGTAACCTTTAGACCTCCACAGGATGCAGCTGTCAGTGGAAAGTATCAGTGTAGCGTTGACACTCAGAAAACCACAGCGGGGAGAAGAAGCGAACTGCTGATCACTGAAGCAAGAGGCGTCGAAACAAAAAAGAAAGTGTTATCGGAACCGAAGAGAAGAGGACAACAAGCCACTGCGTGCAAAGATAAACTGTGACATCTTGTTTTCGATGAGCGTAAAAGATTTAACTGCCTGATGTGGACGGGGGAGGAGGTGAAAGGTTTGGGTAGAGGGTATAAATGAGAGAGGAAACACTGAGAGGGGGCAGCTGCTGTTACTTGGAGGGACTGCAGTGGCGGCTCGTCCATAGGGGGCGCTAGGGCGCCGCCCCACCAGTCTCACAGGAAGAGGAAGAAGAAGAGAGGAATCACAAAATGTATTTTAAAAAAACATAAAATTTAAACTAAACGATCTATACACCTTATGGGCTGTAAGTGCTGTGTGTAATCTGCATTTAATTGTAGTTTAATAAAGTTAATACTTTTAACACGGGAAACGTCGACGTACTTCCTGTCACGTGTCCTCTCGCGGGCGCAGCAATCTTTACCATTGACTTAAAACGGGCTAACTGGAGCATGCGCGCTGGATCCCCAACGACAAGGAATAGGAGAGCTTTTGGGCGCATATGGTTGCGATCACAAGCAAACGGGGGGAGTCTGCTCAGATCAGGAGGAGGATGCTGATTGGTCAGCTCACCCAGCCCAGACGGAAATTTCTCCACAGGCTAGTTCACCGTCCTTTGTTGTTGTGGGGCTGCTGCTAACGTTGACTATGGAGAAAACTAGTAGTTTCATCTTTTTATCAGTGGATTCTACGAACCAAGTGGATTTTTTACTATAAGATGGATTATTTTGACCAGCAAGGTAAGACAGAATTTAGCTTTTGACTTCGTGAAAATAGCTTTGTTTGGCTTTTCATTTAGCAGTCATTGGGTGGTGTTGAGGTAGAAAACGTGGATTCTATCCTTTAAAAAGAGCTTCTTCCTGTTTAGTGTGTGTGAGGTTTGCATATATTGGTCAATATGAAGCATGTTTTTGGAACAACTTTGTAGCTAAGTGCTCCTGGACCGGTCCGTAGATTTCAAATTGTGTGACGCATAAGAATGGTAATTTGGCGTTCCCTAGTGGTGATATGTGGTTAGCGCATCTGAAAAACTGACCTGCAAAATTAAGAAAAAAACGACGGTTTATATAGCGCCTCTCAAGATAAAAACCATTCACAAGAACTAACATTAAAAAATAAAAATAAAAAAATGCGCCCCACCCCAAAAAAAATTCACCAGCTGCCACTGAGGGACTGGTAGTTAGAGTTTTTTGTTCGAGAGCTGATTTTGTTGCGGGATCCTTTTTGCCTTTTGATAATTTTTGCTTGCTAATAAATTACTCCTACCAATTGCGTAAGGAGCACCAATTTTACTCTGTGGGGGCCTCCTTCATTTCCCTGACAACTCAGACTGGTGAGTTTGGCTGTTGTTTTTATTTCATCCCAAGTTGAGGGCAGCAGTAGCTCAGGAGGTAGAGCGGGTTGTCCAGTAATCGGAAGGTTGCAGGTTCGATCCCGGCTCCGGCCAGAGAATGCTGCTGTGTGTCCTTGGGCAAGACACTTAACCCGCCTTGCCTACTGGTGGTGGTCGGAGGGACTGGTGGCGCCAGTGCTCGGCAGCCTCGCCTCCGTCAGTGCGCCCCAGGGCAGCTGTGGCTACATCGTAGCTCATCCCCACCAGCGTGTGAATGTGTGTGTGAATGGGTGAATGACTGATTGTGTTGTGAAGCGCCTTGGGGGGTTGTAGAACCCTAAGAAGGCGCTATACAAATACAGGCCATTTACCATTTACCAAGTTCATCCTCAGCCTCTGCCCCTGTTTCCCAGGAGAGAGCGAGGAAAGGTTGGTTGTTTTGAGTGTTCCTACACTTTGCACAGCATGAGTCTTCCCATGAACAAATAATTAAATAAATGCATGAACAAAATAATTAGAAAAAATAAAAATAACAATTAGATAAATAACAGAGAACAACAAAAAATATTAACAGTGGTGCATATCTAGGTTTTTTAGAATAGTTGAACATCTCTCCACAGAGTAAGGGAGTTCGTCAGGTGGGGTCAAAGGTCAAACCCACCATTTTGTACAGTGAGCTGAGGCCCTGAAGATTTAATGCCTGAAGCTAGTCTGGTGGCTCGGCTCGTGACAATCTTCTTTGAATAAAGGCTGGTACTGGAGTTCCGGGGAAGGATTGGGTCTGAGGTGGAGGAGTTCTGGGGTGATTAGAACTGAGGTGGAGGTCGAGGAGCCAGGATCGTGACATGAATACAACTTTAATTGTTTAAAATTTAGAAAAATTGCAAAATTCATGTAGAATGTTGAAATTTCTGAATATTTTTGTCAAACTGTATAAACAAATCTCTGCTGAGTACCTGCTGATGACCATCGCTGTGACGATCGGTTCCCAGCCTGAACGGAGCAGGATGTGACTCTCTGGGTGTTTGGAGGCAACAATCATCCAAACAGGTATCAGGCATAAATGTAATAGATCAACCAGGTACAACACGTAGGGATAGAGCTCTGTTGAAGAGAAATGTGAATTGTTTAGCACTTATTCATTAGGACACAATCAAAAACAATGATGAAGAATTACAGGTTGCAATAACTTTGCTGTTTTAAAACATCCTGGTTTCATTTTTAATAAAAGAGCCATATTCTGTCATGTTACTGATGACGGCCTGGTGTCAGCCTCTTCACGCCTCCCTCAACATCAAGGCTCTCCACTGCATCCTGCAGCATCTGGACTACCCAGGATTGTAGGCTAAGGTTTAACTTCTCATTCAAAACAGTGGTTCCAGATCAGCTGGGCATCCCTGATTCCACCTTAGATGTGTCAGTGCTGCGACTGCTGGAACCTTCCTGAGGGATCAATAAAGTTATCTGAGTCTTGTTATGAACGTGTTCCGAGGTGAATAATAAAAATATAAAAAGTTAAACCCTGTCAGTTTACAGGATCCTGGATCAAAATCCTTCCAAGTCCTTTGCAGCCATATACACCGCCTTCAGAGGGCTCTTTGGAAATGTACACGAGGTGTTCATCTCCCATTGGTCAGTTGGTGTTTTTTCTTCTCCATAGGGCGAGAGTTACTTCACCTCCAGACAGTCGGCAAGAAATCATGTCAGCACAAACAACATACTTCTTCTTTCTCATACTTTCCACGTGTTGTCCTTTTTTAGCCGAGACATTTAATCATCAGAGTCATCACTCATCAGTACCCTTGTGACTTCAAGTGTTCTAGCTCCTTATGCACTTTGACCTGAGCAACCACCAGATCATTTGTCACCCTTGTGGTTTTCTTTAAGTTCAAGATTGTAGCTTCTCATGCAGCTATATGTTTTTACTTTAATGTGTAATCATATCTGTAGCTTTAATCAATATGTAATGAGTATATGTGAAGCATTAGTTGAATGCTTCACATATATGAAGCTGAGTCAAATTAAAGTGAGTAAATATGTAGCAGTTTCAATGTCAACAAATCAGTAATCTTTATTAAATCTTGTAAAATAAGAGAACTTTATTTGAGTAAATAACTGAATCAGAGAATAATTGATCTTTAATTCATCGTGTAATTTTAAAACTCATCAGTGATTGAGTGATTAAAAAGGTATTAATGATCATTATAAGACTTAAGATAAGTAATTGGTCTCCATCCATCCATCCAACCATTTTTGTCTGCTTATCCAGAGTAGGGTTGCAGGGGCAGATACTGAAACTCCTCCACTTGAGGCAGGACCTCGTCCCTGACCTGGAGAAGGCATTCTACCCTTTTCCGACTCAACACCATGGTCTCGGATTTAAAGGAGTTGATTCTCATCCCAGCTGCTTCACACTCGGCTGCGAACTGCTCCAGCGAAAGCTGGAGATCACAGTCTAATGAAGCCAACAACGGGAACACATAATCTGCAAAAAGCAGAGACCTGATCCTTAGACCACCAGCACGGACCCCCTCAACACCTTGGCTGTGCCTAGAAATCCTGTCCATAAAAGTTATGAACAGAAACGGTGACAAAAAGCAGCTTTGGCGGAGTCCAAGCTCTGACACCGGTCATACAGGGACCTAGCAGCCCGTAGCAAAGGGCCTGGTAATTGGTCTCATTGTGTGATTATATAAGCATCATACTGATTTTCCAGCTTAAATAAGATATAACAGTCTGCAGATGGATCAGCAATGTCTTGACCAGCAGGAGGCAGCTGGTCTGACCAACCTGGTGCCCCCAGGAACCATAGGTGCCCACAGGTCTTCTCTCACAATAGAAGAAGCCTTAAATAAAATTAAAAATACATTTGCTCCTATATTTTTTAATCACAAATGCATTAATATAGATTGTAAAGATATTTTCTTTAAATAAAAAAAATGTGTGTGTGTGTGTGTGTGTGTGTGTGTGTGTGTGTGTGTGTGTGTGTGTGTGTGTGTGTGTGTGTGTGTGTGTGTGTGTGTGTGTGTGTGTGTGTGTGTGTGTGTTTTATTATAGCTCTAATACAAAGGTCACTATTATATCAACCTGGTAACCCTCCATGTGGACCAGTACCCATGACGTACCTCTAAGCGTCACAAAGGTTGATGACCCCTGCTCTAATCAGTGTTCCATTTTAAAAAAGTCTGTTTGAGTGATGGGTCCCCTTTGAGTGATGGTGCTGCTGTGACAAGTGAATTTCCCCACTGTGGGATCAATAAAGTCTATTCTATTCTATTCTATTGACAGAATATGGCCTCCCCCTCCTTGTATTTCACCTATAGGAGTTAAACAAATCAGTTCAATCCAGTCCACTTGACTCTTACCCATGAGGGAGTAAAACCACTGGCTGAAGCACACCAACAAGGCGAGAGTGAAGAGATCGCCAAAGCAGGCCGCCATCAGCGTGGCAACGTTGTCTGGATTGATTCCCATCCGCTTGGAGCCAATTATCACTCCCACCATCACAATTCCTGGAGAAAGTTTGATTTAAAAAAAGATCGTTATGAAAATGTGGAAAAAGGAAAAATTTACATTAAAAAATGTCAAGAAAGTAAAAAATGAATAAGAAAAATGGTAATCACGGGATCCCGAGAGACAGAATTGATAGAAACGGCAGCATGAAGAGAAGGTAGAGGAAGAATCAGCAGGAGGTCACACCAAAGCCTGAACAGCTGCTTTTTGAAGGAGACCGCTGAGTCCAGCAGAGTTGTACCTGACCGTGTTCATTAAACGATTGTTCATGAACTTGTTTGATTTTTTTTGTGAACTTGCTCATGTTTTGCCTAACGAACGTCAAAGTGAGCACGCTCATTCTAGTGTGTGAACGGGTTTATGAATGGCGTTCTCTCACCGTTCGAACTCCAGATCTCCACAGAGCTAAAGCCTTAGCTAAAACATTCCGTGAACCATAGACTTTATATAAAGTAGACCCTGGAAATGTGGCCGCCATAGGCAATAGCGGTCGGTGTGGCGTCTACTCTTCTATGTCTATGCTGTGTGGAGGACGGGCGTCATGGTGCATTCCATTTACCTTGGAAAATATACAACTGCACATGATATCAATTTTAGATGCACCCTTACAAGTTTATCTTTTAAAATAAACATGTTTCCACCACAGCTACTGTTGATATTCCAAGGAACTGTTATATTAAACATCGAAGTTGGATTAAGAAACATTTTCTCACTTAGGGGGGTGTTCCAGTTTATTATTTCTACTCAAAAGTTGGAATTTCCAAGTATAGGATAAATTGGAACGAACCAGGGAAATATAATGGACATATATTTAATTATATATACATATATAAAAGAAAAACTGAACTATGAGCTAGTTAGTTTTTAAAACACTGAGTCCACTGATCTCAGGCTCAGGGGGAGAGAGTTCCAGAGTCTGGGAATCCACAGCAGCAAATGATCTGTCACCTTTGCTCTTCAGCCTGGTGCGCTGCACAACCAGTAGGCTGTGATCACTGGACCGCAGGGACCTGCTGAGCTAAAGTTCATAACATTTTTTAGATCTTTACTATTAGAAAACTGAACTTTGGTCTAACTTATAAAAGAAACAAGTTGTTTAGAAAATCTGAGCATTCCTTTTTTCTAGCGAGGAACTCTAAATGAACCTTTATTGGCTCCAGTCACAGGTTTCAGTTTCTCCTCCAGAGCTTACAACATCTGACACAGGTTTTTGCACAAAAGGTCACAAAGTATTTTTTCCTCTTAAAAGTCATGAGTGTGAAACCACTAAGCTGTTTGTTGACGAGAAAGCAAAAAATACAGAAACTTTGGAAATAGATGCCTGGACAAATGACCTAATTGTGAAACCAATGTGTATAACTGTGGCATGCTCTCAGGTCTGAGGAGTCCCTCACTGCGCGATGCATGCTTGATGTTTGTACTCCTCTTGTTTCAATAAGAAAATAACAACATTCCACCACACAAAATGGACATAGTATCAGGATGTGGTGAAGGACCCAAATGCAGGTGAGCAATGCCCAGAATGCAGGCAGGTAAGCAAAAATTGATTTATGAAGAAAGGCCCTGATACAAGGAGCTATAAACACAGGAGATAACATCAAGGATCTGACAATGTGGATAAATGACCCAGAGTTTAAATACACAGAGGCAGGTGAAGGCAGACAAGGGAAAGGTGTGACTACTGCTAACAGCTGTGCAGATAACCAGGTTAAAGGAGGGAAAACCAAAACAACAGGGGCTGAAGGGACACAGACGTCTGAATAACTGCTGGAGAAATTACAAAACAGAAACTTGTTATATGAAGCGTGGTTTAGAAAATGGTTTAATGGTTTAAAGTAACAGTAAACTCTACAGAGGTGTTATCACCTTGCAGCAGCGATGCCATGAAAGCAGCACAAAGGCTGGTTGAACAGAGGAGCACCAGGTGGTTAAAGGGCATCCTTCCTTCTGCTATCCAGCCCAGCAGAGTCGCTATGAGAGAAGCTAACAGACCCAGAAGTGTGGCTTGTAGCTGCAAAATAGAAATGTAGGACAAAAAAAAATCATAAAACCAGGGGTGGGAATTTAACACATTAATTATGGTTGATTAATTAGAAAAAGAAACACACTAATAAAAATTAACACATGGGCGCGAGGGTCCCCCAATTGGGGGATGTTGAAGTTTAGCAGCAAAATACATGCCCTAAATATCAATGAATATCGTCAAGCTGCACCTCTAAAAATACTTCAGAACCTTGGCTACAAGACCATGCAAACCCTTTTTATGTGCTCCAAACACAACTAAAACTACAATCAATGAGTGATCAGAAATCCCTCTGCATGACCTTAACCCGTAACCCTAAAGCTTGGTTTATGCTTGACGCATCAGTGAGGTCCACGCGGCCAAATTACATCATTTCAGCAACCACACCCCTCCTAGCGGCCTCCGCACAGCCCAAACTTTCCACACCACGCACCTAGGAAATTTTCTAACTATGCGGAAAAACATGGAGGACTGGCTGTTGTGTGTTGTATGCATGCCGTAGAGCCATATTCCGCCCCCTACAGTCTGGGAGAATATTGGCTCACAGCGGGGGCGAGCCGCAGAAGGTATAAATGCTGCAAAAGTCGTCTTGGCCTGATTCCACGCTGAATGTACATGTGTCAAGCATAACCCAAGCTTAACCCTTTGCCTCATTATTTTTAATTTAAAACATTGCTTTGGGGGCAAATTTTCTTGAATGATTAAAATGTGATTAATCATGATTAATTAATCACAAAGCCTCTAATTAATTAGATTAAAATTTTGAATCGAGTCCCACCCCTACATAAAACATAACTGGTTTAGTCAATATTAAAAAGTAAAGTATACCTGTTTAAGTGCTAAATTACCAACAATCAGCATCCACTTTTCTCTGGTAGAATCCATTCTCCCTGCATTCACCTGAAAAGGTCAGATAAAGTTATTGAAATGTTCTACAGAAATGCGCTTAACTCATTTAGCTCCTTCACTGAACTTTAGATGAATCAACTCAACCTTTAACACCACTGGGTGATTATTCATCTCACAAATACTTTTAAGTAGAGATGTTTTATTTATTTTTTTCAACTGCATGTAAACACTTTTTTTCTTTGTTGTAAGCCAATAATTAAAAGATAGTGCCATTGATTAACTTTATTTTTTTCTTTTTGCATTCCATAGCACATCTGGAGCTTCACATGGCTTATAATAATCTAGTATGACGTATAAAACACTCTAAAAACAAGTGATTCTTATTCAGTATTGTAAGGGTGTGTTTTTAAAAGGTGTTTTCAAGTTTTCCAAACGTCTGAATGTCCAAGCACTCACAGCAGTGGAAAGTCTTGAAGCGAGAGTCATTTCCAGGTTCCCCTTCATGCCTAAAACAGCTGGGACCAGGATAAAGAGCTCCGTGAATTCCTGGAAGACGTCCCAACTCTGCCACAAACACACAAAATGTGATTATATGAGGTTAGACCACAGCAAACGCCTCAAAGATTCAAGAAATCATAGTTTGTTTTTTTCAACTGAGATAAAAACTGTGATGGATAAATGTGATTAATGATTTTGAATTGTGGAATGAAGCATTCAGTCATTTGCAGTAATTGACAGCTGGTGACAGAGGCAAAGAGCGGTTCCCATCCCCCCATAGCTGATAAGGCGCAGAGACCTGATATCTTGGTTTGTTTGAAAACTCTGAAAGGAGGTGGGGGGTGAAAGGGGTATTGATGCTGCAGACAGTTGTCTGCAGGACGACTTCTCTGGAAACATGGGCTGTTATGTGCAACGGTGGTTCCTCTTCTTATTGCAATAAGAATTAAACTTGTTTGATTAAATCCAGGACTGTTTTCTCATGGCATTAGTCTTTAATTAAGTCCCGCAACAAAACCCTAATAAGGTCATAATAAAGATGAATTATCAACATTTATTTTATAGTTATTTTATTATGTAATTATACAACAATGAAGATGTAAAACTGCACTGAGGTGACTATTAGGTGCTACCACTCAGTGTACTTGTGTAAAAAACACGCTAGTTGGAACTTTAAGCTGTGCTTTGGGGACCACCGTAACCCTAGACAGGGTCAAATTTTGCATTCCGTCCTTTCATATGTAAAGTAGCCTTTCAAGTTATGTGTGTGTGTGAGAGAGAGAGAGAGAGAGAGAGAGAGAGAGAGAGAGAGAGAGAGAGAGAGAGAGAGAGAGAGAGAGAGAGAGAGAGAGAGAGAGAGAGAGAGAGAGAGAGAGGAGGAGGAGGAGGACCAGGATAGGAAGTTCATGAAAGAAGGAAAATTAACATAGTTCCGAAAGATCAAAAGGTCTCCTAGCTGTAAAACTTGTTCCAATTTTAGAAACAATAGGAACAAAGGAAACAAAAAGAAAAATAGCAACAATAAATCAATAGGGATCAATGTCACTACCTGTCAATAAATCAAACTCCACATTCCTAAGTGACATAAAGTATATCCCATTCTCAGTCTGGTGGTCCTCTAGAGACCTCCAGAAGCCCCAGAGCGTGGTCCTGGCCCTTTAGCCAGCCTTTAGATCCGATCCCAAGCACCGTCGTTTGGCCCTTTGTCCCATTTGTTCGTGAAAAAAACAAAATATTAGGAGTCCAGATGGAAAACAGATGTTTCCAGGCTTATCTACATGTTGATGTGAGCAGTTTCTACAAGTGGAAGTTAATGGTGCCTGGAAACAATTGTGGAAAATAGTTTTCTTGCCAAAACGTCTCCACTGTGTGTGTAAGAACTGACCATATGATCAAGGCTGCTTTTTCTTTTATCTGTAAGTATTTTGGGGGAAATGATTTTTCATGTATCTCTGAAGCAAGTCTGAAAACAGAAGCAGTGTATTTTCTAAAAGAATCCCAAGAGGTTTATTTTTTGAGATGAGATGCATCATCACGCTTTCATGAGGGTCCTCCCAAACAGGTTAGTGGCAGAAGGCTGCCATAAACACAGAACATTATTGAAAACAAAAACAACAACAACAACAACTTAGGTAATTAGCAAAAAAAAAATGTAAGCAACCACACACACACACATACGTGTGATGCATTTAAATGGTAATGGCCTGTATTTGATATAGTGCCTTCCAGAGTCCTAGAACCCCCCATGGCACTTTACAACATAATCAGTCATTCATCTATTCACACCCTGGTGGTGGCGAGCTACATCATAGCTACAGCTGCCTAGGGGCACAGTGACAGAGGTGAGGCTGCTGTACACTGGCACCAACGGTCCCTCTGACCACCACCAGCAGGAAATGTGGGTTAAGTGTCTTGCCCAAGGACACAGCGACAGACTGAGCGGGGCGCCAACCTGCAACCTTCCAATTGCGGGGCGGCCACTTAACTCCTCTGCCACCATTGCCCTAAGTAAGTGGCTTCATGTTGTTGGGGTGCAGGCAGCTCTGACTGAGACAGGAAGAGACTGAACAAGCTAGTTAACAAAGCTAGCTTCTGTTGAGGACGTGTGTGAAAGGAGGATGTTGGTGAAGCTGACCTCCATCTTGGAAAACCCCTCCCACCCACTCTATTCCAGTGTGGAGGCCATGGACAGCTTAGTGGCAGACAGACATCCTAGATGTAAAACAGAACGCTACCGTAGGTCATTCATTCCCACTGCAGTAAAAGAGTACTGTAGAACTCCACAGCTTAACTGTTACTGGCATTATCCTGTTACACGCTAACATCAGTACACGTGCAATACCCGGGTGCACATTTGTATGTCTGTGTCTTTTATGCTGTTTCTCCTTGGAAACGCGATTCTCTGTTTTCTATTTTTATTCTGTTTTTGATTCATTTTTTTATTGCTGAAGGTGACAGAAATCGCCTAATGCCCTTGTGTATTTACCTGTTATTCTCTAGTGAATGCGCTGCCTTAACGAGCGAATTTCCTCACTGTAGGATCTATAAAGTCTTTTCTATTCTATTCAGAGCCATATAATATTTGACAGGACAGAGAGGGCCCCAGCCCCTGCCGACTCCCATTCAGCTTCACTGAATGACATTATTGAAATCCCAGTCCCGGCTGCGTTGCATGAGTGGAAGCAGAAGTCACACACATGTCCTCTCAGAACGTCTGAACAAGAACAAGATAAAGGAGGTGGGTGAGAGGCCGAAGAATGTGTGGATGAACCCAGCCGTTGTGCCAACCAGCCTGAGAATATGATGCTTCGGTAGCATGTGGTGATTTTTGGTTCTATTGCAAAAATACTGCTTTTAATTTTTGATGACAAAATCCATTTAATTGAGAGAAATCAGACGAGTCATCTAAGATTATTGCGTAAGATGTGCTATTGAATCAATATTATTGAATCATTATTGTTTATTTCAGACTAAATTTACGAATTGGAACCCAAAACGTTCAAAATGCAACAAGAAGTGCACATAGTTATGTTCATTTGTGTGTTTTTTTTAATATATGCCTAAATCATTTATGAAAATCATAAAACTTCCTCTCTCACGTTCAACGTGTGAGTAGGAAAGAAAATATTAGTTCAGCAAAATACAATGTGCGGCCACATAGCCAAACATAGTTTGTTAAATTTAATAAATCTTCATGAAACCATGAAGGGATCACAGGATATTTGCTTCATGTTTATCGGGGTTCTTACTGGGTGTTGTAGCCCGTTTTCAAACAGAACCTGAGACCTACTATCATTTAAACACTTCCTGACATCTGTCGAGTGTAGTTTTTTCTTTTTTGCTGTGAAGCTCACGTGTGTTCTTATATCTGCAACAAGCCTGTGGAAGTAATCTGAATAATGTCAAGATCAGAGAAAATCTTGTCAGAGGATTGTGTGTGTGTGTGTGTGTGTGTGTGTGTGTGTGTGTGTGTGTGTGTGTGTGTGTATGTGTACATGATGTGAGCTTGAAAATTGGGTGAGTGTGTTTGTGCAATGCAAGGTTAAAGATTTGAAATATGCAGGTGTGTGTGTGAGGTGTGCAGTACAATGCGAGAAGCTGCACTTCAACACGTGTAACCTTGTAAAGGTAAATATGTACTTGCAAGAAAAACTCACATGCATGTGCAATAAAATAAAGTTGTGGAGGAATACATAGTTCTACCCATTGATTTCCATGCTTGGTGATTCACATATGGTTCATTTACTCTTGTGTTGGCTTTCATCTTGCTAGGATCTATGCTATATTGGTTCAAGGTACAGCTACATTTCTCTCTTGCAACGTTTTCTTTAAAGTAAAGATCTGAGCTGGAGGGAGTAAACGTGACGTAAAGGCGAAGGCCAGGTCCTGACAAACTGCAGGAAAGATAAAACCAAAGAGGACCAAGCTTCAGTGATTTCCTCCAAGGGCAGATAGACAAAGAATGTTGGTTGTTTATGTCCTTGAGCTAAGGTCCAGGCGGTGCCAGGCGAGAGAATGAAATCTGTAAACTTTCTGAGCACCTTTAGATTCTTCACGATCTGGGAGGTGAACACGAATCTCCTCGACTGTACATCGGGTCAATAAAAGAGTGAGATGATTGAAAATTAAAGGCGGTGTATGGCTCATTTTTTGGTTTGGTCAGAAAATTCAACAAACCAGAGTGTGGAAAACAGTTTTTGAGAAGTTCCTGGAGGTCAGAGACGACAGCATCCTCTGCAGCACCATTTTGGACCAAGAGGGTCTCCATCTACTCCACTTCACTACTTGTTTTCCCAACAACGTTTAAAATTGAACCCCAAAACCAGGTTGCAGGGCTCCACCACCAAACCCCTACCAAACCCACTCCTCATAGATCACTCCCCATAGCGAGGTGTCCTAACACTTGCCACCCACAAGCCACCGCAGCTAGGTCAGCCGAAACAATCGTCAGGTCCACATCTCAACAATTACACACTCGAATAGTGACACAAACCCCACGCAGCCTGCCCTTCCTATTCCACCTCTCACAAGCATAACCATATAATTTGAAATTCAATATCTGCTTCAGGCACTTTTCCTGTATACAAATGACATCCGGCCACTTGGGCTTGAGATTAGCATCTATAACATCCCCAACCTTCTCGTTCAATTCCTCGGACAACCTCAGCGGGTTAGAAGTAGAAAACCCACCCCCGCTCGATGCCCTCATATGAACAACAAGGCCTACCTTACTAACCCCACCCGTCCTCCTCTGCTTAACCGTGGAAATTTTCCTTCGGCTCTCCTGGACAAAAACATTCATGCCTATTTACACACAAGGAAGCTTATTTCTAACAGTAATTTTATTCCAGTTGTTTTCAAAGTTACAAAGAGCTGATAGCTCTGATGAAACCTTGCTGATCAGAAAAAGCTCAGAGAAGCAGAATGGATGCAGGGAAGATTCACACCTCTAGAGGGCCTGTGGGACGCAGCTTGGAGCTCTAACAGATCACCTCAGTTGGCAGCTTTTCACCTAGAGTTTCTCATAGATGGTTAAACACTTTTTATGTTAAATTAAGAAGAAATTGCAGTTTTCTGACTGTTTTGAGGTTTAAACTGAGATGGATATGTAGGTTTCTTAAACCACTTCAGCACAAGTCTGCAGCATTTCATCATTTTCTAAAGAGTCTTGATTTTAAACTAACATTTTTAAACCATCGCTCTAATAACGTGACAACTTTTTGTTTCAATTTCCAGTAGGAGAACCAAAAATAGGGTGGATTGAGAAAAAAGAGAGAGAAAGAGAGGGGGAGGTGGATGATCTGGGGTGCGAGGCAGAGGCAGGGGCTGAAAGAACATATGAGAGCTTTTTTGTGGCCTACCACTCATGTCTAGAATGCATGAAGTGTGGGCGGTGTTCAGGTGTGACTTTTGTGCTGCTTTTCTCTGATATATGAAACGTGGGCTGTGGTTAAGTGTAAAAAAACAGCTCAGTGGTCTAGTGGTATGAGTGTTTTTTTCTTTGAGGACCCCCTTGCCTGTGTCCAAGACAAGACAGGACCCCCAAACCCAACTCCTACACACATTAAATGTGATAATTTACAAACTTTATACAGAGTTATAACTTTTATATGGAGGTCTGATTATACCATAGGGTGTGTTATTGAGACTAAATGTAATTTTTGCAAATAAAATCTTGCTAACAACCTCAGCAAAGACAAAATTGTGGGGCCCCCCTGCAATTTTGTTGGGACCCCCAATTTGGGAACCCCTGGATTCTGACACAGTCTCATATAAGAGAATGCCATAGTTTTGTCATGAAAACATTAAGATACCTGACAGTTTGGTTTTCTTTGGGTCATTCAGAGAAAGTCACATGACCGTTACTTATCTATTTTGATTCATAGTTTTGTAGTTTAAAAGTGGGGTAGGAGATGTTTTTCTGCAGATTTCTTTGGCATATTGCTTGAAATGCTTTTCTACGGATGGTAACTAATAAATTAAATGTCTTGTCAATAAATTAATCATTTGGATAAACCTCAATCAGTGTGAACGTCATATTCTTAAAGTGACAATGTGTCGTTTTTACCGTTAATCTCTGAGAAAATCCATCGAAATGTTGTTGAAAATGAATTAAATGGTGTCCAGTTGTTGAAAAATATTGGCGGCTTTGTAAAATAAAACCATAAAAATCGGGTGTAAAATACATCGGTGCAGGTCTAAGTCTCTGGGCGACGCCATATTAGATGCAATGTTTCCTTCTACGGGAGCCCATGAGGACAAAATGCATTTACAGATTTGTAACAAGCAGTTACAAAACTTTCTCCATTCATAAACGTTGTTTTAAACATTTACCTCTTTGCTCGTTGCCAGTGATGAAAGGGAGTCTGATGTCATTTTGCTGGAGGTTGAACGATCTGACGAAGTACTCGTTCGAAAATTGCACTCTCAGGGATTTTTGACCCTAATGGCTATCTGTTGGTAAGGTCTTACTCGAACACAAAAATTCCGCTAGCTTGCAATGATTTAGGTATGTACTGCCCCCTGTCGCCAGGGAAAATACACACCGCCACTTTAATGATTGGATCATAATCCATCAAACTGCTTTTCTGACCACGTCCTTCTCGGCTCGGAGCAGCTGAACAGGAAGAGCAGCCAGAGCCCAGCTGCCTAGTGTAACAGACTGAATGCTCAGTTCTGTTTGCAAACAGAACACCCCCCCCCCCCCCACCCCCCATCCCCACCCCCCGGTCCGCTCCTGAACTGGGGTCCTGGGAATAACTAACATGACTGGGTTTGTTCCATGACCA
>SSNS01000891.1:53940-92920 GCA_006937985.1 Aphyosemion australe
TTTTGGGTGAAAATGTATGTTTTAGTCTCAAAGGATCTGTTTGTTAGGCTGGAGAAGAAGGTTTAGGATCAATACCAGATGTTCTCATGTTAGTCAGGAGTGAATGCTCAGCAAACGCCAGGTCACAGTGAACAATAAATCCTGCAGTTTCACAAACTAAGTTCTTGCCAACACTGTAATGTAACACCAACTCTATCTCTGTTATAAATACTCCCTGATCCATGTACTTCTCTGGATGTTTTTCTGACAATGAGGTTAGTTTCTCTGTGAATCTGAATAAAAGCCTCACAGCTGTCACCCCTTTGAGTCTTCATTTTATTTTATATGTAAATTAATCTTTAAAAAAAATCTAAACACAAATATGCCCAGGACCTGGTTGGAGGATGTTATGAGTACTGTCCCACTGTGTTCCCTACCTGAACCATTTCAAGCAGCATCCCAGCAGAAACCGTCCCAAGCCCGGCCAGCAGAAATGGCAACAGGATCTGCAGCAACAAGGAGCACATCGATTCTTCATGTCCACCAGGACCTTCTGCATCCTTTGCTCTCCTGGATCTGTTCAACCTGGATCCACTTAGCTTGTTGGGGAGCAGAGCGTCCGACTCGGTGAACTCTTGAGACTCAAAACTGGCGTTGACCAGTGATAAGTTCCCATTAGAGCTGGACGGTTGAAGTCTTTCAGAGAGCTGGGACATTGCTGGGTTTGAACCATATTGCTGGCTGCGTGTTTGAGACAGGTTCTTATCAGAGGACTTTGGGACAACCATGATGTAAAGCTGGGGTCTGCAGAATGGTCTCGCCTGCTGCTCTCAGTGACCTCAAATGTGACCTAAACACAAGAAATAGCAACAGATCAACAAGGTTTTGCCCTGAAGACCATTTGTGCAGTAAATATAAATTCAATGGAGACAAACTGGTGTCTAGAACACATGCTGTCAAAGAGCAAAGAGGTAAGTGAAACTTCGAAATCTCCTCCAGGCCTGGTTAGAAAAATATCCATGACAAATGAATGGTGAAACACCTCTGCAGCACGTGCTGCATCCATGGAAAGTGGTCCAGGATATTAATATGCATTCAAATAAGTGCAAAGATCTAAAATCTTTACTGATTTAAACAGAAACTCAAGTTTGTTTCTGCGTGAATAAAATCTAATTTATCTGTTTGTTCTTTTCACTCCACTTTTTGAACTTCAGGTAACGTTTAAAATGACTTTGACAAACTCAGATAAAAAAGTCCAGGGTCTTCTTAAACTGGCCAGTTTTCTCAAATGGGGCAAAGGCAAGCTGGCTAGCTGCAGCTAGATGATGAAGAATAGTTTTATGCAAATTGCTTTTTTTCCCCACGTGTAATTGAAGACAAACTTACACTTAAGTTCTCAATTAGTTAATTTTAAAAATGTTTGTGATTGCACCCGCTAGACAAACAGATCATCTCCAGGTGCTGATTCTTCTGTTGTGTGGTGGGTTACACAGTATCCCATTAACTAGATTAATCTAGACTGTGATTATGATACTTTTTAACAGATTTTTCCCATTGTTAGATAAATGGTGATGCATGTAATCATTTCCCTTATTTTCATTTTTGAAAGGTGGAAAGCCTAGCACCCATCTTCCTAGCAATGGAAGCTGACAATGATGTCACTGTTGTTGTGAACCATCACTGTTCGTTATGCTTCTCTCCCATCAGCAGCACAATGGCTGCCTTGTCTCATACAAAAATTGTGATTCAAGTGAAATTCTTGGGATTTGACTGGGTTCCTGAACAGTTTGTTATGTTTTAAGGACGCACTATGCAGGCCAGAATCAGCAGACTGAGAAATAACTTCATCTATCACGATGTCAGAAAGAATAACTCCTTCCTGGCTCTCCCACATTTTCTTCTCTGACCTTGGACCTCTGACCCCATTAACCCCAGACACTAACAAGAAGGTTTCAGTGGAAGAACACTGATTTTACTGTTGGTTCATTTTACATTTATAGTCATTTTTATATAGAGCTGCCATTGTCTTTTCCAAAAAAATGTAGTCTTTGTTGTATTTTTTTAATGTTTATATGTGCACCAACACAGTACTTTGTCTTCTTTTTTACTGCATATTTTTATCTTTATATTTTAAAGGGGAAATATTATGCAAAACTCATCTTTTGCATTCTTTTGTGCTGCCATGTGGGTCTCTACTGCCTCTGTAAACACTCCAAATGTGCAAAAATCTGTCAATCTATTTCCTGTCAGTGTTTGGTTCTAGGAATTATGTGACTAAAACAAACTCTTTCAAACAGTCCCTGTTTGTGACATCACAAATTAGCAAAGACCCCCTCACCTCTCCAGGCTGGAGGAGCAGTGGCTCTACTTCAAGCTCCTCCTGGACATTGGAGCTCCTCAGCCTACAGCAGCCTGAGTGGGTGATGGGTGGGCGTGGCCAGCTCCAGCTTTAATTCTTAAAGTGACAGAGCTCCGAAATGACTCATTCTGGAAGGTACTGAAAATGTCTAGAATAAAACTAATAAAATTGCTTTATATGAGTATAATGTAGGTGGAATTTAATCCATTTCAACTTGAGACATTTAGAGTGAACTGAAATGTGTCTTTGTTTTACTGAAACAGCCTCTGTGTATGAAATCTGTGGCTTAAATTACAGTTTTACAGGCAAGGACAGTAAACTTTTAACTAAAAGTCTGACATGGAGTTTCAAATAGTTTTTAAAAATTAAGTTTGTAAAAACACCCTCAATGTATGACCCATTAGGTTGCTACAATAAGATTAATTAAGATTAAGTAGATGATTATATAAGGATATATTATGATCTAAAACCACATTAAATATTGTAATCACTTTTATTCCAGGCTTCTCAACATCAGAAAACTGACATAATACTAGAATAAAGTTTTATTCATAGTTAAAAAATTTTAATAGCCTGCTTTCTCCTTGTGCGCTGCTGTTTCTCCAGCTTTTCTACAACTAACAATGAAATACTAGAACCTATGTAAAAGCGATCAGTTAAGTTAGAGCAGAAAGTGGAAAAAAGATGACATACCTGGAGCAGGGATAGGCATCTAGTCTGGCACACTGCTGTCGATCATTTGTCTAAATGGTGTGTCGAGCAGCCATTACGCCGTTATTTAAACACAGAAGCACACACACACACAAGGTATTTGTGACTCTCACAGCTGCATGAGACAATCACATTGAGTGCATATAATGAGATTACTAAAATTTCATTATGTGATGCATCACTTATATGTGGAAGGTTTTCCTTTGGGCGCATTAACCCTAAGAAATTTCTTTTTTGGTTTGTAATATTATGAAAATCCTCTCCCTGGGCTGCCACCTTATCGTGGTGGAGGGGTTTGAGTGTCCCAATGATCCTAGGAGCTAAGTTGTCTGAGGCTTTATGCCTCTGGTAGGGTCACCCATGGCAAACAGGTCCTAGGTGAGGGATCAGACAAAGTGCAGCCCAAAGACCCCTTATGATGAATAAAATGAATGGAACCAGTGTTCCCTCGCCCGGACGCGGGTCACCGGGGCCCCCCTCTGGAGCCAGGCCTGGAGTTGGGGCACGCTGGCGAGCGCCTGGTGGCCGGGCTTTCACCCATGGAGCCCGGCCGGGCATAGCCCGAAGAGGAGACGTGGGTCCCCCTTCCCATGGGCCCACCACCCGTGGGAGGGGCCAAAGGGGTCGGGTGCGATGTGCAAAGGGCGGTAGCCGAAGGCAGGGACCTTGGCGGTCTGATCCTCGGCTACAGAAGCTAGCTCTTGGTACGTGGAATGTCACCTCTCTGGTGGGGAAAGAGCCGGAGTTGGTGTGTGAGGTTGAGAGGTTCCGACTAGATATAGTTGGACTCACCTCAACGCATGGCTCTGGCTCTGGAACCAGTTTCCTCGAGAGGGGTTGGACTCTCTACCACTCTGGAGTTGCTCCCACTGAGAGGCGCCGAGCAGGGGTGGGCATACTTCTTGCCCCCCATCTTGGTGCCTGTACGTTGGGGTTTACCCCGGTGAGCGAGAGGGTAGCCTCCCTCCGTCTTCGGGTGGGGGGACGGGTCCTGACTGTGGTTTGTGCTTATGCACCAAACTGCAGCTCAGACTACCCACCCTTTTTGGAGTCCCTGGAGGGGGTGCTGGAAAGCGCTCCTTCGGGTGACTCCCTCGTTCTGCTGGGGGACTTCAATGCTCACGTGGGCAACGACAGTGAGACCTGGAGAGGTGTGGTTGGGAGGAACGGCCCCCCTGATCTGAACCCGAGTGGTGTTCTGTTATTGGACTTCTGTGCTCGTCATGGATTGTCCATAACAAACACCATGTTCAAGCATAAAGGTGTCCATATGTGCTCTTGGCACCAGGACACCTTAGGCCGCAGGTCGATGATCGATTTTGTTGTCGTTTCATCTGATCTGCGGCCGCATGTCTTGGACACTCGGGTAAAGAGAGGGGCGGAGCTGTCAACTGACCACTACCTGGTGGTGAGTTGGCTTCGATGGTGGGGGAGGATGCCGGTCAGACCTGGCAGACCCAAACGTGTTGTGAGGGTCTGCTGGGAACGTCTGGCAGAGTCTCCCGTCAGAAGGAGCTTCAATTCCCACCTCCGACAGAACTTCGAACACGTCCCGGGGGAGGCGGGGGACATTGAGTCCGAATGGACCATGTTCCGTGACTCCATTGTCGAGGCGGCTGACCGTAGCTGTGGCCGCAGGGTGGCCGGTGCCTGTCGTGGCGGCAATCCCCGAACCCGCTGGTGGACACCGGCGGTTAGGGATGCTGTCAAGCTGAAGAAAGAGTCCTATCAGGTCTTTTTGGCCTGTGGGACTCCGGAGGCAGCTGATAGGTACCGGCAGTCCAAGCGGAATGCGGCTCGGGTGGTCGCAGAGGCAAAAACCCGGGCNTCAATACCAGATGTTCTCATGTTAGTCAGGAGTGAATGCTCAGCAAACGCCAGGTCACAGTGAACAATAAATCCTGCAGTTTCACAAACTAAGTTCTTGCCAACACTGTAATGTAACACCAACTCTATCTCTGTTATAAATACTCCCTGATCCATGTACTTCTCTGGATGTTTTTCTGACAATGAGGTTAGTTTCTCTGTGAATCTGAATAAAAGCCTCACAGCTGTCACCCCTTTGAGTCTTCATTTTATTTTATATGTAAATTAATCTTTAAAAAAAATCTAAACACAAATATGCCCAGGACCTGGTTGGAGGATGTTATGAGTACTGTCCCACTGTGTTCCCTACCTGAACCATTTCAAGCAGCATCCCAGCAGAAACCGTCCCAAGCCCGGCCAGCAGAAATGGCAACAGGATCTGCAGCAACAAGGAGCACATCGATTCTTCATGTCCACCAGGACCTTCTGCATCCTTTGCTCTCCTGGATCTGTTCAACCTGGATCCACTTAGCTTGTTGGGGAGCAGAGCGTCCGACTCGGTGAACTCTTGAGACTCAAAACTGGCGTTGACCAGTGATAAGTTCCCATTAGAGCTGGACGGTTGAAGTCTTTCAGAGAGCTGGGACATTGCTGGGTTTGAACCATATTGCTGGCTGCGTGTTTGAGACAGGTTCTTATCAGAGGACTTTGGGACAACCATGATGTAAAGCTGGGGTCTGCAGAATGGTCTCGCCTGCTGCTCTCAGTGACCTCAAATGTGACCTAAACACAAGAAATAGCAACAGATCAACAAGGTTTTGCCCTGAAGACCATTTGTGCAGTAAATATAAATTCAATGGAGACAAACTGGTGTCTAGAACACATGCTGTCAAAGAGCAAAGAGGTAAGTGAAACTTCGAAATCTCCTCCAGGCCTGGTTAGAAAAATATCCATGACAAATGAATGGTGAAACACCTCTGCAGCACGTGCTGCATCCATGGAAAGTGGTCCAGGATATTAATATGCATTCAAATAAGTGCAAAGATCTAAAATCTTTACTGATTTAAACAGAAACTCAAGTTTGTTTCTGCGTGAATAAATTCTAATTTATCTGTTTGTTCTTTTCACTCCACTTTTTGAACTTCAGGCAACGTTTAAAATGACTTTGACAAACTCAGATAAAAAAAGTCCAGGGTCTTCTTAAACTGGCCAGTTTTCTCAAATGGGGCAAAGGCAAGTTGGCTAGCTGCAGCTAGATGATGAAGAATAGTTTTATGCAAATAGATTTTTTCCCCCACGTGTAATTGAAGACAAACTTACACTTAAGTTCTCAATTAGTTAATTTTAAAAATGTTTGTGATTGCACCCGCTAGACAAACAGATCATCTCCAGGTGCTGATTCTTCTGTTGTGTGGTGGGTTACACAGTATCCCATTAACTAGATTAATCTAGACTGTGATTATGATACTTTTTAACAGATTTTTCCCATTGTTAGATAAATGGTGATGCATGTAATCATTTCCCTTATTTTCATTTTTGAAAGGTGGAAAGCCTAGCACCCATCTTCCTAGCAATGGAAGCTGACAATGTCACTGTTGTTGTGAACCATCACTGTTCGTTATGCTTCTCTCCCATCAGCAGAACAATGGCTGCCTTGTCTCATACAAAAATTGTGATTCAAGTGAAATTCTTGGGATTTGACTGGGTTCCTGAACAGTTTGTTATGTTTTAAGGACGCACTATGCAGGCCAGAACCAGCAGACTGAGAAATAACTTCATCTATCACACTGTCAGAAAGAATAACTCCTTCCTGGCTCTCCCACATTTTCTTCTCTGACCTTGGACCTCTGACCCCATTAACCCCAGACACTACCAAGAAGGTTTCAGTGGAAGAACACTGCTTTTACTGTTGGTTCATTTTACATTTATAGTCATTTTTATATAGAGCTGCCATTGTCTTTTCCAAAAAAATTTAGTCTTTGTTGCATTTTTTTAATGTTTATATGTGCACCAACACAGTACTTTGTCTTCTTTTTTACTGCATATTTTTATCTTTATATTTTAAAGGGGAAATATTATGCAAAACTCATCTTTTGCATTCTTTTGTGCTGCCATGTGGGTTTCTACTGCCTCTGTAAACACTCCAAATGTGCAAAAACCTGTCAATCTATTTCCTGTCAGTGTTTGGTTCTAGGAATTATGTGACTAAAACAAACTCTTTCAAACTGTCCCTGTTTGTGACATCACAAATTAGCAAAGACCCCCTCACCTCTCCAGGCTGGAGGAGCAGTGGCTCTACTTCAAGCTCCTCCTGGACATTGGAGCTCCTCAGCCTACAGCAGCCTGAGTGGGTGATGGGTGGGCGTGGCCAGCTCCAGCTTTAATTCTTAAAGTGACAGAGCTCCGAAATGACTCATTCTGGAAGGTACTGAAAATGTCTAGAATAAAACTAATAAAATTGCTTTATATGAGTAAGTAAGGTTTAATTCATTTCAACTCGAGACATTTAGAGTGAACTGAAATGTGTCTTTGTTTTACTGAAACAGCCTCTATGTATGAAATCTGTGGCTTAAATTACAGTTTTACAGACAAGGACAGTAAACTTTTAACTAAAAGTCTGACATGGAGTTTCAAATAGTTTTTAAAAATTAAGTTTGTCAAAACACCCTCAATGTATGACCCATTAGGTTGCTACAATAAGATTAATTAAGATTAAGTAGATGATTATATAAGGATATATTATGATCTAAAACCACATTAAATATTGTAATCACTTTTATTCCAGGCTCCTCAACATCAGAAAACTGACATAATACTAGAATAAAGTTTTATTCGTAGTTAAAACATTTTAATAGCCTGCTTTCTCCTTGTGCGCTGCTGTTTCTCCAGCTTTTCTACAACTGAAATACTAGAACCTATGTAAAAGCGATCAGTTAAGTTAGAGCAGAAAGTGGAAAAAAGATGACATACCTGGAGCAGGGATAGGCATCTAGTCTGCCACACTGCTGTCGATCATTTGTCTAAATGGTGTGTCGAGCAGCCATTACGCCGTTATTTAAACACAGAAGCACACACACACACACACACACACACACACACACACACACACACACACACACACACACACACACACACACACACAAGGTATTTGTGACTCTCACAGCTGCATGAGACAATCACATTGAGTGCATATAATGAGATTACTAAAATTTCATTATGTGATGCATCACTTATATGTGGAAGGTTTTCCTTTGGGCGCATTAACCCTAAGCAATTTCTTTTTTGGTTTGTAATATTATGAAAATTAATGTTACTATGAAAAATGTGTGTAAAGTAATAAACTTAACCTTTTATTTTAACAGCTCAATATTTTTTAGAATATTTTTTTCCAGTTTAAACTGTTTCAATCACATATGGGGTTATATTGCTCTGCAAACAGCTGAACCTCACCTTAAAGACTTAATATAAGTTTTAATTCAATATTTTTATTTCTAATCTTCTAAAGGGGTGCAAAATATAGTATATGCCACTTGAAAGGCTTCAGCTTTGAGCACATTATGTCTGTATTGGGGTAAGGAAATTTGTTTTGGTGACCCTAAATTATGATAACAAATGCCCCCTTATCTTTTAACAATTATCTGACGAGAATCTCTGCTTAAATTAGATACTTTAAGATTTTTTTCCTGTAAAAATTTATTATTTTTTTATTGAAATTTTTAAGTAAAAAAAATTAAATAAATTCACTGTATGAAAGGATTTTTTTTTTTCGTTTCTCGAACGTTAAAATATGTTTTGAGAAATTGAAATTCTTTCTCAGCATGTTCTTGGTTGGTTATTGACGCTGCACCGGAAGACTACATTTCCCATGAGCTCTAGCGGTGAAAATCACAAGACCCATCATGAGATTGTGTAGTCCTACTTTCTAGCGTCTCTTTGGGGGTTGTGGGATTTATTTTGGTGATATGGCTGTGGACACTATCGCACCCGACTGGGAGTTTGACCGCTTTGACGACGGTTCCCAAAGTAAGTGCTCCCTGCAGTCCTGGCGTTCAGGGAAATACAGCAACGGAGAAAAGTTAGCTGCAGTTTGCACATAGTGCTAGCAGACGTTGTTAGCAAACTGCTTTGCTGCTGGGTTTCTTGTACTCACCAGAAGAAAATACAATGTTTTTCCATTCAAAACTATTTTTGTTTGGATTTTCTTTGAATTGCTTAGTGTTTGGTGTAAATAAACATCCTGGAAATAAGTTAAATCAAGACGTAGTTAGTGGGTGGTGAACGTGAAAGCTAGCTACGATAGCTGAGATTTAGCATGCATCTTTGACAGCTGGTTCAGTTTGTGGCGATGACAGCAGCACTAATAATAATAATAATAATATATGAGTCGTAGTGTCGTCGAAATGACATATTCTGATATTGCCTAATGTGTTTTATTAATCATTTCCTTCTCAAAAAGTTTATTGTATATTTACTTGTCTGTAAAACTGCTGCACTTTTAATGAGTTCATTTTTGCCTTCAATATGCAAATATCGAAATCAAAATGTTCTAAGACCTTCAAAAGCCTGTTTGCCTTAAAATAATAAAATAAATCATTATCACAACATTATTATGCAACATCTAATTGTCACTTATTGGCCTATTTTTGGTTAATTACCACAACATTAATTATTCTATGCTGTTTATTTTGAGACAACTGAATAATGCTATGTTCTATACAACATTGCATTATTCAGGGGACATAGTTTAGTAAAAATATTTTTCTAAAACTTGAGAGCAGAACTAATTAAATTCAAAATGTGTGTTCTGAAATGTAATAACATGTAACTTTCATTTGAAAACCATTTTTCTCAGTCATTTCTATTTTCTAATGATCCACCCGACAGAAATCCACACAGAGGTTCAGCTGAAGAGCTACAGCAGGTTTCTGGAGGAGTACACGTCCCAGCTCAAGGGTATCGAAGAGGCTCTTGATGACTCCATAGGAGACGTGTGGGACTTCACGTTGGACCCCATCGCGTTGAAAGTAAAGCAGCGAAAACAACCTAAAATTAGCCTGAAAAGACTTCTGCTACTCTAACGTACCGTCTGCTCTGTTTCAGCTTCTGCCTTATGAACAGTCATCTTTACTGGAGTTAATTAAAACAGACAACAAGGTAAGCGGGCACACATTTGCCATGTTTTCAACTCATAGCAACTTTTTTTTTCATATGGAAATCTGTTTTGTTCAGGTTCTGAACAAAGTTATCACAGTCTATGCAGCTCTCTGTAGTGAAGTGAAAAAACTCAAATACGAGGTAAGAGTGGCCAAAACGGTGTGCTCGGATCAGTTTGTGATGTCTTGTTTCTGATTTTCATTCAGATCTTTTCCTTTTTTCAGGCAGAAACCAAGTTCTACAACGGCTTATTGTACTATGGAGAAGGAGGTAGAATAAAAGCTATAACTTCTGACCTAAGTGATATACAGCACTTCTATTTTAATGAGCAGTTCGGTCTGTTTTTATGCTGCAGTGTGTGAAACCAGTGTTGTTGAAGGGGAGTCGCAGATTCAAATGGGCAGATTCATTTCATTTCTACAGGTGGGTTGTTAGCAATTCCCTCCATAAGAACTTTATTCAATATCAATGCCGTTGTTTCACTCATTGCTTTGTCTTCCTCACGTAGGAGTTGTCCTGCTTTGTTTCAAGATGTTACGAGGTGGTGCTCAACATTGTCCACCAGCTAGCTGCCCTCTACAACAGCAGCAAGTAAGACCCGTGAGCTGAGAAACCCACATGGCCATCGTAAAGGTTTTATCAGATTAGCTTAAATGCTTAAATACTTTGCTTCCATAATAAATATCTTAGACACTGAACAGCAATCTCTAATGTATTTCATGATTTCTGTAAGGGAAACTTTAAAGGTCTCATTCACTGATGTGGTCTCTGAGTGAATGCCTTGTGAGTCGTTTTCCGTGGGAAAAATGCTCTAGTGCTCCTGTTTCAGGAGGTAGAATTTAGTCGGAAGGGTGTGGGGGGGTGGATAAAAGCAGGATTTGGAGTCTAAAGCCCAGATCACACTGTGCATTTTTCAGCTGTCGCACAGGACTGCTCATGTCACACATGAGGACTCCAGAAAGGTGGCACACTGTACGGCCCAAGATTTCACGACATCTCGCTCTAGCAGGACGCGCCAACGTCCCGAGAAAAGCGTACGTCACTAAAAGCCGACAGCTAACCAAAACAATTCTGAAAAGAGAAAAAATGGCTGCTGTTAGCTTCCACCGTTGCTAATGTTGCTAATTCTACTCTCGTCACTAGTTGTTCGCATCACTCCCTGGGTGTGTTTTCATTGGTCGATTGCAGACGTGAGTCGTAGGTTTTCAAGCAGTGCTTGAAGAATGTTGGAGGCTGTCTTTGGTCGCGAGAGTGCTCGCTAAGTTGTCGCAGAGCCGGTCACACTGGACGTCCATAGATTTGCAAATCACCCTCGCGTTAATCGTTTTTTGTCACGATTCTGTTCACGACGAGAGATTTGTCTAGGATGGATGAAAAACGAAATGTGGTCCGGGCTTTGCGCATTAAAATTCATGATATTCAAACATCTCACCTCTGATTGGCTAATAGCAACTTCTACCTCCGGTCGCTCCTTTTTTCTTAGGTAAAAAATGCATCGTTGATGTTTTATCTCTACAAATATCCCAAACCTGAACATGCTCCACCATGTTGCTAATGCTAATGGTTAGCTTCTAGTAGTCAAGACATACTCTTCTCTCTCCTGGAAGTGAAATCAAAACAACCTTTTGTGGTCACTAGCCAAGGTGGGCGGGGTCATGAATACGTATTTTCTCTGACGTAGAAGAGACCAGCTTTTACTGACCCGATTGTTTTCCCGCCTACCTTCTGTGGCTAATGCAGGCGATGGGGGTTGATGAAATTTTTCACATTCAGCATGAGTGATCGATCGTACTTGAAAAAGAACAAGTATTACACGGTTTCTCAGTGAACAAGACCTTTACTACCACAAGCACCCCTCCCAGTCCTGCTGACTCGTCAGTTTATTTGAGACAGAGGAAACGGGTTTGTCGTTCCTCACCCAAACATATACCTCGTTTTGCAGAACTATGTTTGCTGACTCCTTTAACGTAAGAGAAAAGCAGCTTCTTACAAGGGCAACAGAGGGGCAAGACTTTCTACAGTTCCTCTTTCTAACCCATCAGTTTAGCAAAACCCCTGATCAAAGGTCAAACTCCACCACTTGGTGTTACACAACCTAACACGTTTTTATTTGGGATATTTTAGTTATACTTCAAATATTATCAGACCAGTCAAAAATAAAAGTTGTAAAAGATCCAACAAGTTTAGCTCTGAACTAGTTGCTTTCTTTTGTATTTTAGGGGGGCAACAAAAATAATCGAGTCCTCGGGTGTCCATTTCCAAGTGAGTTTTAAGATTTGATGAACTTTCTGAATTTTTTTCGTCCGTCTCCACACTCAGTTTTTCCTCGTGTGTTTGCATTCTTTCTGCAGGTTGTGCACGAGCACCTGGGGGAGTTGTTGGTGGTACTGATTACACTTGATGAGATTATGGAAAACCATAATACACTAAAAGATCACTGGAAGATGTATAAAAGGTCAGTACGCTCGTGCACACTTACAGGTGAAATAAGTACTTTTTCTTAGTAGTGAAGTAACGGACAAGAAGTTAATCATCCTGCTCTGATGGCTTTTGGGGAAACACCTGTTTCCTGCAGACTCTGTTCTGGAGAATAGAAAGTCTGCATTTGAAGCAAAGCTGTGAATTGTTTCATCTCCCCCTGTGGAGGCAGCTTCCATTGTAGGAGTTCTGGGAGAGGGAAAGGTGACAGGGAAAATTGGATGGCTCGCTCCTCTCAGCTCTCTCCATACTGGACCCTTATCTGGGAAAGGAAAGGGGAGCTACCTGCCATGAACGAAGAAGCAGAAAACACCTCCTGCCTTTTGGAGCAGAACGTCTGAAAACAGGCAGACTGCAGATAAGCCAACTTAAACAGAACAACATTTATGGCTGTCGTAAACCCCCAGACCTCTCTGATACCACAAACAGTTGGGTTGTGACTTACAAGAATCACTGTGGGAAACATGGAACTAATAAGAGAAAAGCATTAATCAGCTTCATCCATTACTCTGGACAGATGCTGGCACCAGGTGTGAAAGGGTCATAAATCATGGAAAAAGGTTTTTTTTATCCTCTTTTGTTGCTGAAGATGATCATTCTGCTGCCATTTGTCCATTCAGACATTTCCATTCTCACTTTAGTGCCGTGTTTCTTCTGAAGTTTTTTTTTCCTAATTAAAGCGAAGCATTCTGGGTTTCTGTGCCGTATTTCACCAGTTTATAATCTGGATTGAACATTTTTTTCTGACCCGTCAACATTTTGAGCTGTTGGAGAAAATAAAAGCAGAAGTATAATTCCTGCCTCACGCTTTTTACGCTTCTTTTTCATAACCCTCAAAGAAGATATCTGCACTTTGTCAGAGGCGGCGCCGCACGATTTAAAGTGTTTTCGCGTATAACAAATGCATGGATCTTTTCTGACGTGGACTCCAAGCACAGTCCTCAGTAATTCAAACAAAGACGGCCATCTTTGTAGAAAACCAGTTATTTATGAATCGATTGACGTTTGTGTGTTTTTTTCTTTAGGTTATTAAAGTCTGTGCATCATAACCCTGGAAAGTTTTCCATCCCCGAAGAGAAGCTGAAGCCATTTGAGAAGCTGCTGCTGAAGCTTGAGGGACAGCTGCTGGACGGCATGATCCTGCAGGTTATTTTCTTTCCGGTCAGTAAACAGCTGCTCGACGCCACCGAGCACCTTTGACCCTGCTGATGTTCGACAGGCCTGCGTGGAGCAGAGGTTCGACGATCCAGGGGAGGGAGTCTCTGTTGCCAAAAACAGCCTTTTTGCTGAGGAGTTTGCCTTCAACATTCGAACCATATTCAACAATGTGGAGTCCAAGATTGGTCTGTTTTATACTCCGTTTTAAATTCTTTTATTTTCTCCTTTTTCAGTTTCGTTTGACCTAATTTTCTGCGTCTTGTTATTCAGGTGAGCCTACAGAGATTGACCAGAGAGATAAATACGCTGCCGTCTGTGCTCTGTTTGTTCTTCACTTTCACATTTTCAGGAGCGTCGATAAAAAACTCTACAAGGCGTTGCTCGATGTCTGTAAAAAGGTCGATTTTTGAAGTTTTCTATAAACACCTTCCTCCATCGCTCTTTCTGCAACACCTCATGCTCGTGTTTTTTTTTCTCCTCGTTTCAGGTTCCTGCCGTCACTCTGGTTGCAAACATCATCTGGTTTCCCGACACCTTCCTCACCACTAAAGTCCAGGCTGCAGCTAAACAGATGGACAAAAAGAGTCTTCAGGCAATCCGAGCGCAGAGAGACGCCTACCTGCAGCAAAGAGCTCAGACGTTAACAAAGTCAGTGCAAGTAAACGCATGAGTTCACTTGTTGAGCTGAATTTCCCTTTATTGGTGTTTCTTAATGTCATCAGAGACGTTCAGTCGTACTACATTTTTGTAACTTCCTGGATGATGAAGATGGAGTCCATCCTGTCCAAGGAGCATAAACAGGACAAGATGGCAGAAGACCTTAACAGCAGATGTAACGTGTTTGTGCAGGTAAACGGTGAAATGGTTGCTGTTTTTAGATGGACATAAAGTCGTTTTTAAAATGTTTCTTTGTGCTAATTTCTAAATGAATGTCGAGGAAGTCTGAAGTGCAGAAGTTCCACCAAACCTGACGTGAAGCTGTAGGGTTCGGTTGATCATTAAGAAGAAGAAGAGAAAACAGCGTAGGGACTTTAATGAAGGACTCGAGCAGTTGACAGTCAAAATGAACTTTAACTTGGCAGCTCTAGCTGGAGAAATAACGGGCCTGTCTACAGTTATTAAAAGACTCTGGACCGCAGGTCGCTGTGACCTGGCTCTTTGCAGCTTTTGACAAACACTTACTGGAAAGCCATGACGCCGTTCCAGCATTCCTTACAGTTCAGCTGGGAGACAAACAGACTTCTTAGCAGCTTCTTAGTCAGTTCTGTACCATTCTAGTAACCAATGTAACTGATGACCTATTGACCTTTAAAAGCCACTACAGAGAAAACAGACCCCGCATCATTTATATATGTTTGCTTCACTTCCAACATCCCCCTATGCTTTGTTTTGCTCACAGGGCATCCTGTACGCGTACAGCATCAGCACCATCATCAAGACCACCATGAACATGTACATGTCCATGCAGCGCCCCATGACCAAGACCTCTGTTAAAGCACTTTGTCGACTTGTTGAGTTGCTCAAGGTGTGTGTGAACCTTTAACTACTCCTCAAATCTTTTTTTTTTTGTTGGAGTGAAACTAACGAGGACGGGTCGTGCCCTTTGACCCTTCAGGCTGTGGAGCACACGTTTCACAGGCGGTCGATGGTCGTAGCCGACTCCGTTTCTCACATCACTCTGCAGCTCCAGTCTCAGGCTCTCAACGCCATCGGCATCGCTAAGGTAAATCACAAAGACACTCTGCATGATGAAGGACGTTCTGTTTGGTTTATTTATTCTTTTTACATCCCCGAAGAAAAGAGTGATCTCTGAAAAGAAGTACAGCGAGCAGCGGCTGGATGTGCTGTCGTCTCTGGTGCTGGCAGAAAACGCTCTGATTGGACCAAGCACAAAGGAGCGCCGCCTGGTGGTGTCTCTGGCTCTGTGTGTCGGCACTCAGCTGGTAGGCAGGGAGACGTCTGTCAAGGCCACTACACGCGCTTTTAATCATTTTATAAACTGTTTTTCCTTTTTTTTTTTTTTTTAGAAAACCTTCAAAGATGAGGAGCTGCTTCCTCTGCAGCTGGTGCTGAAGAAGCTGGATTTGATTAGCGAGCTCAGTGAAAGGTGTGGGATTGTTCAACAGAATTCCCGCTCAGAGCACGACGTTTGCACCCAGACTCCAACATCATTCTTGTTAAATGTTCTGTGGAAGGTTAAACAGCTGTCCACTTCTCTTGGGTCGTTTCCATCAAGTCTCCCTGTTCCTACTCCTCTATACCATCGTCCGCTTTATTATGTTCAGTGAATGCATACAAGTGCAGGTCTTTTCCTTAAGAGTGACGTTTGCTAAGCTCCACTAACCACACACTCTGACTGAACTTCCTGCTAGCATAGCTCTCGACAACTGTCGAGATGGAAACCACATCCTCCTGAAACTCACAGGTGTGAGTTCCTCCCTTATCCTAACCCACCTGCTGGGAGATACCACTTGTGTCTAACTATTCTAAACCATGCATCAGCAGCTTTATGTGGCTGTCACACTCTGAGCAGCCATCCTGCTCTTCAGAGCAGAGCTTGTTGGCTAACACTTGAGCAACACACACGTTTTCTTGTTTTCCCTATTGTGTCGACAGTTTGAGTTTAACCAGAGAAGCTTTTTATTTTCCTGATTTCTGCTTTTATTTGTATGTTTTTAAAAAAGCAGAAAACCCATTGTGTATATTTTCTTTTCCAGGGTTAAGCTGCAGTGTGACTGTAGTTTTCTATACTGGCACCGAGCCGTTTTCCCCATTTATCTAGACGACGTGTACGACAACGCTGTGGATGCCGCACGAATGCACGTACGACTCGTGATGTCGTTAAACTACCTCGCTGATCCTTTAACTCTAAACCTTTTGTCTTTAATGTTTGTAACGGTTGTTTTCTCTCCGTGATCTGCTGGAGCAGTACATGTTTAGCGCTCTGAGAGACGGCGTGTCGTCCATGCTGCACGCCAAGCACTTGGAGTCATGTGACCAGCTGCTGGAGTGCTACGACAAGGAGATCATGGATGTGTTCAACGAGGTGAGCAACATGTGAAGCACACATTAAAGGAGTTCTGGATAGTATTAACATCATGATGGTGGTGGATGATCTTGTTGTGGTTGTGCAACGCTTCAACTAAAAGCCAGGTTGTACTTAAATGTGACATTTCAATAGAGATGGATTTTTAATTAAAGAAGGAAAAACTCCTGTTTGAAACAGGATTTTAATGGAGGATAAACAGACGGCTTCTGCTCAACCATTACAGTTCATCTAATCTTCACACTGACGCCAGAGCTGACTGCTTTCACACAGGAACTTCATTTTGTTTGGCTTTTACACCGAGGTCGTGCTGCCAACATTTGAGTCTGTTCTCAAACATCTAGTGATAGCAAACAGCCTCTCCGCACAGGAAGCAACTGAAGCGATTAGAAACATCCCGACTTCCAGGACACGAGCTCCACGGTCTTGGCAGTAACGATTCATTTGTGGATTGTTTACATTTTAAATCCTGTGGCCAGCTGGGCCTCAGACTTGATCACAACATCACACAGTTGTGTGAGACGGAGCCTGTAGCCTGAATAGAAGCGATATGAGACGTTAAACATGAAGTTATTTGTGATTTTCTAATTAAAAGAGAAGAAAAGACCAAAGATGATTTGAAATCCTGCTTCCTCGCAGCACCTTCTGGACAAGCTGTGTAAGGAGATCGAGAAGGACCTGCGTCTCTCCGTCCACACCCACCTGAAGCTGGATGACAGGAACCCTTTCAAAGTGGGCATGAAGGACCTGGCCCACTTCTTCTCTGTCAAACCCATCCGATTCTTCAACCGCTTCATTCACATCAAAGGTGTGGGATCTTTTCTAAATGCTGTGAGCTTGTTGGAGGAATCGTAACGATTTGGGTTGTTTTGATCGTCCCTGCAGCCTACGTGACCCACTACCTGGATAAGACATTCTACAACCTGACCACCGTGGCGCTGCACGACTGGGCCACCTACAGCGAGATGAGGAACCTGGCCACGCAGCGCTATGGACTCTCGATGACAGAGGCACACCTCCCCAGCCAGACGCTGGAGCAGGTTTGAGCTTTGACCTCTCGCATCGTGTCGGGCGGGAAGGCTTTTAAATAATAATAATCCTCTGTTCTCGTCAGGGTTTGGATGTTCTGGAGATCATGAGAAACATTCATGTTTTCGTCTCACGTTACCTCTACAACCTCAACAACCAGGTGAGACTTAACAGGGTCCAGCTACGTTCACTGTCACACGGCTCGCCATGAAACCGATACCTTCTCGACAGATCTTCATAGAAAAGGCGAGTAACAACAAGCATCTGAACACCATCAACATCCGTCACGTCGCTAACTCCATCCGGACGCACGGCACCGGCATCATGAACACCACCGTGAGTCCGCCACCAGCATCACCGCGTCTTTCTGCTGAGGATGAGCCAACAGTAACTCTGTTCTCTTCTTACTGAAGGTCAATTTCACCTACCAGTTCCTGCGGAAGAAGTTCTACATCTTCAGTCAGTTCATGTACGACGAGCACATCAAATCCAGACTCATAAAGGACATTCGGTTCTTCAGGGAGACCAAGGATCAGTCGGATCAGAAGGTGATGCTCGCGTCATGTCCAGATCTAACAGGTTTACTGTTCAGCTGCTGATGCTCAGCTCTGGTTTTTTTTTTTTTGTTTGTTTCAGTACCCGTTCGAGCGCGCAGAGAAGTTTAACCGCGGCATCCGAAAACTGGGCCTCACTCCTGATGGACAGAGCTACCTGGATCAGTTCAGGCAGCTCATCAGCCAGATCGGTGAGAAAAACTCAACACGGACTCAGAAACGTGTCTGCAGGGTGAAAAGGGCAGCAGTTCACTCTTAGACTTTATTTTCAGGCAACGCCATGGGCTACGTGCGTATGATCCGCTCTGGAGGCCTCCACTGCTGCAGCAGCGCTATCAGGTAACAGAGTCACCAGGAAAATGTGACTAATCTAATATTATTTAAATTTAGTTTTCTCTAAGGTCTTCTCTGTCATTTTCTGGAATCACCTACAGATTTGTCCCAGACCTGGAGGATATAGTCAACTTTGAGGAGCTGGTGAAGGAGGAAGGACTTTCAGAGGAGACCCAGAGAGCTGCTAGGTAGGAACACTCAGACATGAAGAAGACCTTTAGTTCTGTTTACAATGAAGTGTTTGTGTTTCCATTTCTTGTCTGCAGGGGGCGCCAAAGCCTAATAAATGAGAAGTCTTTGATTATTGTGTCTTCCATCCCAGTGTCTTAGATTCAGTGCTGGGTGATCTGACCAGTAACTCTGCAGAAGGGACGGAGTACTTCCAGATGCTGGTGACGGTGTTTGCACCTGAGTTTCGTAGCGTGAAGAACATGCACCTGAGGAACTTCTACATGATCGTCCCCCCTCTGGTCAGCGCCGCACCACGTTCTGCTCTAACTTGTCTCTTTGTTCGTCTTTTCTTAAAAAATCTTTAATAACTAACCACAAATCTGAATTGTAGACTGTGAATTTTGTGGAGCACTCCATCGGCTGCAAAGAGAAGCTGAACAAGAAGAACAAAACTGGAGCTGCGTTCACAGACGACGGCTTTGCAATGGGTGAGCACAAACGAGAAAAAGACTAAAGAATCAGCAAGAACTCTTAGTTCAGGACTTCATCTTTATTTATTCTGTGCTCTCAGGTGTGGCGTACATCCTGAAGCTGCTGGACCAGTATCTGGAGTTCGACTCTCTGCACTGGTTCCAGGCGGTCCGAGACAAGTACAGGAAGGAGCTGAGCGCCGTGGTGAAGGAGCAGAACGTCCAGTCAGCAGGTCAGGATGAGAAGCTGCTGCAGACTATGAATCTCACCCAGAAGAGGCTCGATGGCTACTTGCAGGTCCGTCTGTTTGATTTCAAATGTGGAGTAAAAATATCTTAAAGGATGCAAGATTAAAATTTTTTTTGTCTACTTTTCATCGCAGGAGTTTGAGCTGCTTTACTTCTCATTGAGCAGCGCGCGGATTTTCTTCAGAGCGGACAAAACCGCAGCCGAGGAAACTCAGGAAAAGAAAGACTAAGGTTAGCAGACGCTGCTTTTAATGATGGAGTTCTAGAATTAGACGACTACCTACATGCTGGCTTTTGAGTAGAAGGTTCCTCAGTCTCAGATCTGCAAATATTTTGTGTTTAGTAAAGATTTAGGCTGAGTGTCAGAAGTTAATGTTTCCGTGTTTTCCATCAGAAGACGTCGGGAAAGCAGGAGTTTTATCTGAGGGCTCCACGGCTGCTGAACCAGCCTCCAAGTGAAAACCTTCCCTTCTGACTGGATCAGAACCATTAAAGTGCTGCAGGGTGGAAACCAGCAGAAGATTTCAGGACAAAGAACTGGAAAACTCAGAACTGCTGCTGGATGTTTTTATATCTCACAAAATGAGTCATCTCCAGAGAAGATTGTAGTTTTTCAGTTTCATTTTTTGCTTTTTTGTAAAGTTCCACTTCTGTAGCAAACCGAGTTTAAAAGCAAATCCTTTATTTTACGGTTTGCCTGAATGTTTTCCTGTTTTTTGTGTTTGTGCCAAATCTAAGCAGTTTCTTTTAACGTTTTAAACATTGAATAAATGTGGATGCCTTATGAATTGTGCATTTAATTTACAGACTGTACTCCAGAATTAAAGATCGTTTTAGTTTTCTGCTGCTTTCGATTGTTTTAATATAAAGTTTTGTCCTTGAATGTGTGGAACTGTTATTAACCCTGTTTAACAAAATCGTGCTAATTTTATTTAAATACCTGAGAAGTCATTTTGTATTAAAAATGTTGCTGAGATTTGGTTAGTTTGTGAAAATGCAGCTGTTAAAAAAACAAAACTGGTCTAATGAATGTAAAATATTTTGTAGTGGTTGTGATTTTGCTCATAAATTAAAAAAACTTTAAAGTAATAAACACAACACGGTGGTTCAGGAAAGCCTTTTCTGCTTTAATACAAAGAAAAGAAGCTTTTCACCTCAAAAAATACAAGATTGGTTTCATTTTTTTTTTTTTTAGCAAATTGCCAGTTTTCCATTTCCCTATGAAATGTCATTGTTCACGTCTGTTCGGTTTCAATTGAAATGCATCCCTTCTACTTTTAATTTTTTACTTTTTTTGCCAAATGTTGCAAATTAGGCCTTTCCATGAGTTTATTGTTTTGATGAAGTGTCCATCGTGCCAAACGGCAGCAGATCCACAACATTTCTGTTACATCCACGTTTTCTTTTCCACCTCATAAAAAAACCGAGGTACAAGGCAGGGTTTTTTTTTCTCCAAAATAGATGTCATATATATATATACACATACATATATATATATAGCAATCATATATACACATTCATACATGTACTAATTTATGTGATGCAAAGAACAAAAATGTACACTTTTCTTACAAAATCGTAACAAAGACTGGAAAGTGTTTGTTTGCTCTTGAGCAAAGTTGGTGTTAAAGTTCAGCCACAGCGAGGATTCCTCCACTACTCCCGTGTTTGGTCGGCGCAGAAGTTAAAGACGGAGACAAACGGAGGAGGAAGGAACAGAAAAATGTTTGGTAGTGCAAATACAGATGCTGGAGAAACGATGGATACAGACAGAGATGGAATTAAAAGGAGGGAATGATGCGTAAACTCAAGAAATAAAGAAAGGGGAAAGAAAAACACCATCAGGGAGTGTTCATATAAAAAAGCACAAAAAAATTTTGTGTTCTTTTATTACTAAATATAGTGCAACAATAAACATTGCATTTCTTTCACCCCTTCACTTGTGTCTGAGAATGCCAACAGCTTTTTTGTCCACCTGTTTGTGTTCTTAACACTTGCTGTAAATGAGAGGTGGAACCTCTGTTCTGTCCCCGTCCCGTGCCACAAAGTTAGTCCTCCTCACCGAGAGGACACAGGCTTCAAATTCAGAGACGTAAACATAACACAGACCCTGCTCAAAACGAGACAAAGAAAAAAAAAACAGTAATAAAAACGGAACAAGTGTTTTTTGGGTAGAATATAAGTTCAGAAAGGCAGGACAGCTTTAATGGTGATCACAACCCCTGCAGTCTAACAGCCGAATCCTGGAGGAATAAAAACCACGGCGCCGGTGCTGGACGTCAGCGCTGTGTGCAGGAGCAGCTGCGTGGGCCTCAGAAGGCCTGCTGGGCTGGATTGTAGTTGAACGTCGTCGGAACGTGAGGCCTCTCTTCCAGCTTGTCATACTCCAGATGAAATTCCTGAGAGATTTGGGCAGAGTTTAGACTAATCCACAACTAGTACAACAAAAAAACACTCTCCACTTAGCAGGTCATACCTTGGCAACTTTCCTCCAGTTGAGACAATCAAAGAAGTAGTAGGTGCCCCTCTCGTAGGCGTTGGTCTTGAGTGTGGGCTCCATGCCGGGTGCTCTCGTTATCCAAACCCGCTCCTCTTTGTGGTACCTCCAGTCCCGGTTAAAGCTGCAGAGAGGAGAGTAAGTGACTCTGGATCCAGTTCCTGAGAATCTCCTGATCCCTCTCGTTTCAGCGTAATAAAGGCCTACTTACAGCTCTACCGCTGCCAGGATCTGTAGTAAATCACCACCGTTCATGTAGTACAGGTAGAACAACAGGTCTTCACCATACCGGGCCAGCTTAATCGCCGCCAACTAGCGACAAAACAGTAAAGAACGTTAATAATACTAAATAAAGTGTAAAAGTGGCATACTCATGGAGCTGCGCATCACCTTGTCCCTTATATGAATGTTGGTCAGATACTCCGATGGAACGTGGAAGTCTGGAAGCACAGACACAAGTTAGGCTGTTTGCCTTTTGGCTTAAAGACGCTCTCATAAGAACCCGCATCGTCTTACCGATGTCCTGAGGTCGACATGGCGACGAGGCCCAGGGAGAGGCAAACTTGGGGTACAAGTTCCTATTGGCGAGAAAGAAATTTAAATTAACACAAATTCCATTAGCAGAAAAAGCACACAGTAGGGCTGGGCGATACGGCCGAAAAGCAATATCACGGTATTGTTGAGGAGTTCACCTCGATAATTGGACGATAACTACACGCACAGGCAAAAACAAAAGTTGTCCACTAGATGGGGCTGTCACTTGTATTACATTGGCCTAGTCCCAATACTTGCACTTCCACCCTTGCACTCTTTAATTGCACCTTCCTGGCCAAGGGTGCAAGTGCGTAGGGTGTCCCAATCCTCAAGTGCGGAAGGTGACCACGCCCCTTTTGCACCCTTAATCCACACTTCGCCCAAAGTCCGCATCAATGAGTGGGAATTTTGAGGAGGAGCAATGGCTCAAGTGCCTTTCCTGAAAACGTATTTTCAAATGAAAGAAGTTCGTTTGAAGACGATTAATGATATTTATTCATGATCTGAATGTTTTAGACTAAGATTTAATGTGGACAGCAATTAATTTAAATTTAGTCAAATAATTGTTTGTTTGAAAGTTGTCAATAAAGATTTTTTTTAAAAGTAGCACAAACAGCGACCAGCATCCTAGCATGTGTCGCGGTCGATGATGCAATGCTCCCTGTCCCTAATTCAGCACACTTGTGTACTACGTACTCAAAGCCTTACTGTGCACCTCCTCTTAGTGTACTTCACAGAAGGGTGCAGTGCAAGTATTGGGATTGGGCCATTGAGTCACGCTGTCATGTGACTCGAGGTGGTACAGCTTCTTAAAGGGACGTGAATATCACCAACCTACACGTTGTTACTAAATTTATTGACATGGGAAAAATGATATCAGTCAGAAATTTCGATAAAGATACATTTTCGATTTATCACCCAGCCCCAGAACATATATTATTTTTTTCTCCTTAGTTTAGTCAAATATCAATCTCAGACTCACAAAACACCCAACTAACGTCTGAATTATCTGTCTTTTGTGCACAAAAAGTGCATCAGTGGAGGAACGGCTCTTACTCTGGTGAGTTTAGGTTGAGTCCCAGTGTGGTGAGGTCATTTCCTAGCGCCAGATGGACCAACCCCGGATCGGTCTCTGCAGCTCGGATAAACGTCAGCAAACCAATCATCCCAAATTGGTCAGTCACCATTCCTGAGGGAATGTTGGTAACTCGACCTGCAGCGGCAGAACCGTCCAGACTCAACAAACCACACATCTACTGTTGGACTGTGATCTACAGCAAATACTCACTGTGAAACCAAATCCTTATTTCTAGACTCATTTGTGCACACATCAGAGAGCAAACAACTACAAAGTCTTTAAGTTAATCTTATAGTAGCTTATCCAATACTGATTTAACCCAAAATACAGGGTAGAGAGCCCAACTGCCTCACCCAAGCTGTGTGATTAAGAAGGGATGTCTCAGAGGAATTGGAGCGATACGATTGGCTGTGAAGTCTCACCATCTGGTAACACCTTGATGCCTTTCTTCTGGTTGTTGTTCTGTGCGGAGGCCGTCTTGTCTCCGGGGAACTTGGGCCCATCTGTGCTGGATGTGCTCTTGTTTGTGGAGTTCAAGTTCTAAACGGAGAAGAGAAACGTCAAAGTTTCCGATCGGCGCTCAGACACCGACGCAAAAACGAGGATGACGCCGGGCGCTCACTTACGGTTTTACTGTCATCGTTGCTCAGCGTGGTGTCCTTATAGTTCGACCCAGGCAGTGCAGGAAAGTCCTCGTTGTGGATGGAGAAGTCTTGTGTCTGTTCAGTCGATGGCTTTGTCACCATGCCAACTGAAGGATTTCCCAGAGTAAAACAGTCACATAAATGACAGCACAACCCCAACAGAAGCAACTAGTTTCACTGCTGATACGGAAAATCTTTAGGGGATAATTGGCTTACCGTAGGGAGCCCGTCCAGCCAACGGGTTGGACACCGGTGTTGGATTTCCTGTCCCTTCTCGTCGACTCCTGTCTGCTAATGCGGGGAAGTCTGACAGATCCAGCCCCATCACACTGTCGCTCCCGTCTGCAATAACAGGAAAACTTCTATTTAGCACACCAACACAGTACATTAACATAAAACCCCGCAGCTTTCCAAACTTCTTTAACTTGTATAAATGTTTTCTTTTCTTTATATTTTGGACGGATCCAGAAGTTGCTGAGGTTGAAAAACATACTTTCACTTAAAAACATTCTGTTGCAGAGCCACTAGTTGCTCATTAACTCCACTGCAACATAAAGCTCTCTGTAAACTCAGACATTTTGCAGCCTTCTGAACTCTAAAAGAAACCACCCACCTGTGCCGTTGAAGATGTTGCTTGCCAACGCGTTGTTCATCCCAAAAGTCTGATTGCGGTTCATACCAAAACCCGACATGCTGCACGGACAAAATAAAAGACCAGTTCTGCAGCCGATGCCCACAGAGGTGAATCGCGTTGATAAATGTAAGAATTTTAAAACCTACCTGCTTATGGTGCACGGCTGGCGTGCCGGCTGCTGTTTGGGCATACAGATGATGCTAGGTGAGCTGCGGTTGGGGCTCCCGAGTCCTGAGCTGCTCATACTATTGGTCCTGCTGCTCAGCCCGATGCCTTGACCAACCTGAGAGTGATTCAGTATGTTCCTGGAATTCATCGGTAACGTGCCTCTGCAAAAACAATTTTAAGAATTTCAGCCACGGTGTGTCCCCGAACATTTTGTTCCAATTTGACAATTATTAATAGCAGAAACACAAACCTGCTCGGCGATGGAGGGGTGTGGAGCGACATGGTGGGGACGCCTGTTGTTGGGGTGATATGACTTGGTAGCTGCGACCCTTGTGTTAGATTTCGGTTTAACTGAGGTGTGCTGTTTCCCATGCTTCTAACGGGGAAGCCGATTGCACCTGGACAAAAAATGTTAATCAAAAATAATATTAAATAATCCAAACAGGATTCTTTGCATCGTATGACCAGTCCATATCTACTACTAGCTTATAACAAACGTGAAACTAGTTCAATCTGAGGTACAAATAGAACAACAGCAAATACTAACTTTGTGGACCGTACAAACTTGGACCAAGCTGTGGCAGCTGACCAGACGACGGTGAAGGAGAAGACAGCATCTGGACGATGAGATTCACAAACAAGACAAATAACCAGAAAATCTCCCCATTAGATAACAAGATCGCGCAGAAACGTGACGACACTTACATCTTTGTCGGATCGATGTGGGAACATCGACCCCTGGCTGTAATACATCTCATCGGCGAAGTCATTGTCGACTACCTCGACGAAGTCTGGAAATTTCTTTCTAGCACCAAACATGCCTTTTGTCACCTGAAGAAAGAGGGAATTTTATTACAGATGGAGACAAAAAGGGGCAAAAGAAATCATCAGAAGTCATCAGATTACATATATGGAGTTCGGAGACCAGATGAACTTCTCAAACTCATTTTTTACGCTATTCATGAGCGCCGTTTGTCGATTTCTTTCTCTGGCAAGCTGTGGCAATTTAGGCGCCGCTCCAGCCCACAAGACTGAGGTGACCTTTGCTCAACAACAAAACTAAATACAATTCAGCTTAGGTTTTAAGAGCCCAAGATCAGAAAACAAACAGAAACTTAATTTTGAGCTTAAACCACCACAAAAATGTCGTTTCCTGTTAGTTTTGCATAATAGATCCAAAATATGACCCCTGTGGCAGACTTTCTATTAACCTTTTAAATGTGCTTTTGATGAACAGCCTTTCAGCTTTTATGTAAAGTCTTTCAAAGTTTTTATTTAGACTTTGGCTTCTTTTTCAGTTCTTTTTTACACGACCATTAACCAAAATTAGGAAAGTGGGGTAAAAAGAAGTCTCAAGGCTTAAAAACTACATCAGATGACTAAGATCCAAAAGTCACGTCTTTCCAAAAATAAGAACTTTTCAACTAACAGGAGGCTGCTTAGCAATAACCCAAATACAACATTTTAAACTGTCATCTTTGATCCTTTTTGCAGATTTGAAACAAAAACTATAGAACCCTGTTTCTTTGTGACGGGAAACCGGTTTAATCAGCGATTAGGAGCCAGATGTGGCTCAAAAACAAACAACATATAACTGAAAGTGATCAACTATTGGACTCAAAAAGGCTAGGTGGATTATGAGTGAAAAAGCAATCAATGTTCAAAGAGAAACTTCAGAAAGGTCAACGAATTTTTACTCTAATCCACTTTATTACCTGGATGATATTTGAAAACCATTGAAACAGTTAAATATTGGAGAAATCAAACAATAGATTAGCCGATAGCCCAGATGGTTATTAACAAACATTTCATTTTGACAGCTGAATTTGTTTCAATATTCATGAAAACTTAGTGGGAGTGCAAACTACAACAGCAATGCTAACAGGTTAGTTAGCCGAAACTAAGTAGCTAACGTTAACATGCTAGGTGTTTTGTTAGCTTAGTTTCAGTTTGTAAACGATACACTTTCACCGCGAAAGACGTGTGACAGCTTTTACGTTACGAATCGCCACGATTTAACGATCCAGCAGCAGTCTGCATTTACCTGTAATAGTCTCTGTGTCTATATCTACAGTCAGCTGTCCGTGTTCTCGGCTAACTTTACGCTCCGTTTGCAAGCAGCTGCAGCATTAGCAACCCGCTGATGCTAAAGGCTAACGAGCTGCTACGGATCAAAACGAGAGAGAAATCCAGCTCAAAGCTCCAGTCGAGAGGTCACATTTATACAACACCATCTGACAAGACCGATAATAACTAAAATAGGCTCACCGCATCAATTTCCCTTCGCTTCGTTAGATCCAAGATGGCTGTGTGTACTTCCAGTGGAAAGAGCCTTTACCCTTTGACCCTGCTGACCACTTCCGTACACAAACCTGAGGATGCTGCTGGAGGTGTCCTCAACGAGTGATCGCATCTAAAAATACAAATATTCTAATAATGAGAACGATTTTGCAGCGAAAAATGAACACAAATACTGGATCTGACTGTGTTGTCAGTTACAATTAGAGTGAATGGCAAAATAGTAGTTAAAATGTGCATATAAAATCCTAATAACTGTATCTGTAATGTATCTGCGTGATTATTTCATTTTTCATCTTGCAAAGTTGCACATGCTTGTAAATGAATTGCATTTGATTAATTTTGACTAAAAATTTAATCAATTATGAAAGAAAAGAAAGTTTTCTTTTATGCTGAAGTCTCAAGAGTTAATTAAGACCAAATATTAAAGCACACATGTAGGGACAGAATCAGAAGAAGTTTAGTATTCTCATGTGAAACTGCTTCTCCTCCCTCTGGTCCCATTAGAGATCCTGCCCTGCACCCAGTTTCTCCTGCTTTTTGACCAGTTTGAACCTGTCTCTCTCACCCAAGTTTCAGACATGTCAGGACACTGAAGCCTTCTTTTTGTCCAAATGATAGTTTCCTCCCAGGCTACTCAAGGTGGACTTTAGTGCTATAGGTCTGAGTATTGTTAATCTGATTAACACCTCTCTTTCTGTGGGTTGTGTCCCAGCAGCTTTAAAACATGCTGTGGTCCAACCTCTCCTTAAAAAGAGCAACTTGGATCCTAATGTTCTGTCAAACTTTAAGCCCATTTCGTTGCCTTTTCTTTCAAAAGTTTAAGAGAAGGTAGTTTACCTCCAACAGGATCATCCCCAGATTCATGGAATTACTGAAAAATTTCAGTGTGGTATTAAAATGGCACATAGCGCGGAGACAGCACTTCTTAGAGTTTTTAATGATCTGCTTTTAACTGCAAACTGCTGTTTTAATTTTGTTGCTGCATTTCACTCTGTGGACCATAGATTTTATTATCAAGGCTGGATCAGTCTGTTGGTATTAAGGACACGGCTCTTACCTGGTTTCAATCCTATCTCTCTGACAGACGTTTTCCTGTCCAGCAGGGGGAGATCTCCTCATCTGAGGCCACCTTGAGCTCTGGGGTTCCTCAGGGCTCCATCTTGGGACCTATATTATTTTCTCTCTATATGATTCCCCTGGGGTTAATCCTTCCACTGCTTTGTAGATTCCACTACCTGCAAATTTACCTCCCATTGGGATCGACTGACCAGTTCAAAATCTGGTCCACTGTTTAGCTGACAGGAGAGGGTTGAGGTCTGAAGGCCAGCTGCTTTTTAGAAGTTCCCAGGTCTCGCCTGGTGACCCGGGGAGACTTAGTGTTTTCAGCTGTTGCTCCCAAGCTGTGGAACAATTTCCCTTTAACTGTTAGAATGGCTGCAACCATAAGTCTCTTTTAAAGACCCATCTTTGTAGCTTGGCTTTTAATACTGAATGAGCAGAAATCCTCAGGCTGATCTTATCATTGGAATATGTGTTTTATTGTAACTTCCCTTTTATTGTTGGCGTTGTATCTTTTTATGTTTTGGTTTTACTATGTACAACACTTTGGTCACGCATGTGTGTTTAAAGTGCTTTATAAATAAAGCTTGATTGATTGACATTATTTGAGAATTGTGTTTTATATCTGAACAACTTTGAGTTTTAGTCTTTTTTGCCTAATTATCTGCTGCTTGGTTACTACTTTGTCCTATAAACTAGTTTTGTTTTGTTTATAAATGCAGTAAGAAGCTTTTCTGTTTATTATCTCACTCCCCACCAGGACGAGCCTCAATGAAACAAGTTAATATCAATATAAATCAATACAAGCAGGTACAGAATCACATTCAGAGGTCGTGCTAGACATTTTTGTTGACGGACTGCTACAATATGCAATCCCTTTTAAAGATAGAAATCAATCACCTTACTTTAGTTAAGCTGCTGTCAAACAACTAAAAACGGCTTCATATAAAAAAAAACTCCCAAATAAATAAAAGCTGTAAGATCTTTTTTTATGCGGATATTTCTTTCAGATTCAAGAACGTCTCGCGGTAAAAGTCCGACGATATAAAACGTTAATACACCTGAAGGAGTACAAAGGTGCGCAGCAACTTTGTACTCGTGTCAGGAAATTATTTTTTAATACATTTTCTAATCTTTTAAAAGACTATATAATGTATTAATTTACTGTTTTTGCCAAAGACTTAAATAAAAAAAAAAAACACAAAATGCCTCAAAGCCTGCATTATATATGAGAATAAAGAAAGATTTTAGAAAAAATTATTATAAAATTTAGGAAGATTTCTGGGCCTTTCAGACATTTGTTTAATCATTTTATGCATTTCTAATTCCCCCGAATTAATAATTCCTCATCATGTTTAAAAAACACAAACATTGTTGCAGGAAATTAACATCTAATTAAACTTGGAAACAAAATTCTCTGTTGAATGTTTCACTAAAAAGCTTCAAAATATGTTTTAGTAGTTATTTGAGGAAAAAATGCCATAAATATATAATTTACTGGAATGATCTGAAAATATAAAACATATATCATAACAGTGTGATGTGCAACATGTATGTGTTTTATTCAAGCAGTGGAGTAGTATATATAAATGAAAGTGCATGCTAAGTGGCCTGGAGTGACTGGTCAAGCTCCCTGTTAGTAAATGAGAACAAAAGTATGGTAATTATTCATGAACTGTATATCAGAATCAGAAGGGTTTTATTGCCATATGTGTGAAAAATCACAACATTAGGAAATTGCTGCGGTCCTTGGTGCAAAAACATAAGCACAACAAAATAATAATAATACAGGGAGGCAATAATCAGAGAAATGGCTACTATATACAAGACAGTGTAGGTACCTACTGGTCAGAGCAGATCAGTTCAGGTGCAAACACAACACAGGGTCAAGTGACTGAAACAAAGTGACTGGAGTGAGCAGTCCTATGATTGTCATTCATGAGTCTAACAGCAGAGGGGAAGAAATTGTACTTGTGGCAAAAGGTTCTGGTCCGAATGGATCGGAGCCTCCTGCCAGATGGGAGCAAGTCGAAAAGACTGTGTCCAGGGTGACACGGGTCAGCTGTGATCTGACCTGCACGCCCCATGTCCTGGTAGTGTACAGGTCCAGTATAGAGGGAAGTTTGCAGCCAGTGACTTTCTCAGCAGAGAGTACGACACACTGCAGTCTCTTCATATCCCTGCTGGTGGCTCCAGCGTACCACACGGTGAATGAAGAGGTGAGGATGGACTCGACGACTGCTGTGTAGAACTGCCTCATCTAGTGTACTGGTAGGTTGAATTTCTTCAGCTGCAGAGAGGAAGTACATCCTCTGCTGGGCCTTTTTTATGAAGGAGGTGATGGTGGTACCCAGGAAGCGACATGAGGTCACCATCGAGATGGGAGTGTCAGACTAGGTTATCGGGGGGAGTGGAGCTTTGTGCTTCCTAAAGTCAACAACAACCTCCACTGTCTTCTGGGCATTTAGCACCAGGTTGTTGTGGCTGCACCAGGATACCAGCCATTCGATCTCCATTCTGTAGGAAGACTCATCCCCATCCGAGATGAGTCCGATGACGGTGCTGTCGTCTGCAAACTTGATCAGCTTGACAGACTACTAATCATTAAACATGTTAACTGCATTAACTGGTTTTCCTGAGTGGATAAAGTTTAGTTCTGTCCTCTAACTGAGTTATGGGAAGCCTTCTGGCGTTTAAGTGGACGCAGGGAAGTGCTATAAACAGGGTGCCGGTGAGTGAAAGCAGATGGGGGTCAAGTATTGGCCTCTCTGATAAGGAAAATGAAATTCCTTTCCATGTTATCTTGCTGGAAAATAGCCCTAATGAAGGTATGCAAGACTGCATGAGCAGATCACACCTCGGGAAGGCAGGGTTGACATGCACGATGACACGCGATGAGCATTTAGTTACTCTCAGGAGAAAAAAGAATAGAAACTGACTTTGAGCTACTCAATCATAGAGGAAAACACAATTATCAGCATTTGGCAGGTTTTCAACATGTCTTCATTTTTTAGCATCAATATTGTTTAACGGTGAATACAAATTGTGTCTGATTTAAACAAAATCCACCTTCATTTTCTTTGCTCAATGTTTTCCGGCACTCAAAGATTCACCAAAAGAAAAGTAAGCTCATCAAACGTTCAGGAGCACAAACTCCCAACTGAATTCACTCTGATGCGAGCAGAACGTGAATCACATTTGCTTCATTTTACAGCATTTCTGTTTAAAAACACGCTGCCCCTCCTCATCACTCCACTTGTGTCATTCTGGAGGAGAAGGGGGGAAGTCATTAGGCACAAATGGGGAGGAGAGAGCTGGTGGTTGCCATGAAAGTCAGGGCAGAGCTCCACACCACTGAGAGATAGTAGAGGACACCACCAGGGAGTATCAGCTCCGAGAGGACAATATGTTTTCAGCTCATTACGTTGGATCAACAATAACTGACTGTTGGAGATGCTGAGAGTCGTGGATATGATCAGAAAGATCCTGGAAAGCAGGTTTTCTACTTCTTCTTTTCTTCTTAAATGAAATGTTTCTATAGTTATTTACTCCAAAAAGATTTAATCAGATTTGAATCACATCATAACTGCATCAAACTCCTTTATTTATGTGGTTTTGTTGCAAAAAGTAATAATAAAAGTTTTGAGCTGTTGCTAATTTTCTTTTTTTGTTTTTTACATCAATAGGAATCGATTAGAAGTGGAGAGGAATTAATGGATCACTGTGAAACTCACTTAAAGCCTCCAGCAGCTTGAAGGTGTGAGTGAAGGGAACTGGGAAGGATGGGAAACGCCATGCGGGGCGTCATCGCCTTCATTCCCTCTGAACGCTGTCAGCGCTTCCTGGTGGGGGACCTAAAAGAGATGCCGCTGGACCGCACTCTGGATCTGAGCAGCCACCAGCTGCGTCGGCTGCCTGCTGCTGCTTGTGTCTTCGGTGAGTTGGTGAAGCTGTACCTGAGTGACAACAACCTGAGCAGCTTACCTGCTGAGCTGCAGGTCCTGAGGAAGCTGCAGCTCCTGGCTCTTGACTTCAACTGCTTCGAGGAGCTCCCAGCAGCTGTGTGCAGGTTGCCCCAGCTCAGCATCCTCTACTTGGGCAACAACCGGCTGCACTATCTTCCCAAACAACTGAGCGAGCTCAGGGAACTTACGACTCTGTGGCTGGAGACAAACTGCTTCACTGATTTCCCCGAGGTTGTTTGTGAGCTCACGAATCTGAAGACCCTTCACCTCGGTTATAACCAGATCCGCACTTTGCCAAACGATCTAAAACAGCTGGAGGAACTGCGAAGCATCTGGCTTGCTGGGAACCTCCTGACAGATTTCCCGCCAGTATTACTGGAAATGCACTTTCTGGCTGTTATTGATGTGGACCGGAACAGAATACGCCAGTTTCCGAGCTTGTCCCACTTGAGCGGCTTAAAACTTATCATATACGACCACAACCCCTGCATTAATGCCCCGGTGGTGGGTGAGGGAGTCAGGAGGGTCGGGCGCTGGGCTGACAGCTCGGATGATGACCTGGAAGATGATGCGACTAAAGCAGTGAGTGAGACCACAGCGGAGGTGGTGGAGGACCAATCTGAGGAGAAGCAGAACGATTAGTCAGTGGCGTCCTGGACAGGAAGAAGTAAAGGGAGCGTCCTGCTGCTGGTGTAGCTTTAGTGCAACAAGTGCAGGACAGATTTCTTGAAGTATTCATCCATCCATTATCGTCCGAGTTCGGGTCACAGGGGCAGCAGCCTAAGCAAAGAAGCCCAGACTTCCCTCTCCCCAGCCACTCCGGCCAGCTCCTCTGGGGGAATCCCAAGGCGTTCCCTGGCCAGCTGAGAAACATAGTCCCTCCAGAGTGTCCTGGGTCTTCCTTTAGGGCTCCTGCCAGTTGGACGTGCCCGGAAAACTTCACCAGGGAAGCGTCCAGGAGGCATCCTGTCCAGATGCCCGAGCCACCTCAACTTGCTCCTCTCGATGTGGAGGAGCAGCGGATCTACTCCGAGCCCCTCCTGGAGCTTCTCACCCTATCTCTAAGGGAGAGCCCAGACGCCCTGCAGAGAAAACTCATTTCGGCTGCTTGTTTGGTCGTTCTTTAGGTCACTACCCAAAGCTCCTGACCATAGATGAGGGTAGGAACATAGATCGGTAAATCGAGAACTTCACCTTCCGGCTCAGCTCTCTTCACCACGACTGACCTGGACAACGTCTGCATCACTGTAGATGCAGCACCAATCCACCTATCGATCTCTCCATCTTTCCCTCACTCGTGAACAAGACCCCAATCTACTTTCTTCAAGTATTTGACATTATTTTGCAAGTATTATGAAAATTTGTAAAAGCAAGTTTGTATTGTAGTTAATAAACTCAGTAAAGTGTTTGCAGGACTCGTTCACATCACACTCATTTGAACCTTTTTCCTTCATCATCACGATGGTAGAGAAAAACACCCCAGTGACATTATCTCAACTCACATCTCCTTTTGTGGTGATGAGGGTGAGATGAAATGAGTTTAAAGTATTACATCTTCAGAGTCTGAAACATCTGCAGCACCTGCTGAGGCTAAAAACAGTTAGGTTTTTAATACCAGTGATGGATGGCCCGAGTCATCGAGCGCACTCCTTATCCAGACACATGCATAATTCATCTGATAGATGAAGGATATGGTTTTGAATAAAGACCACTAATGGGCCTTAATATCATCACCAAAAGCTTCTGGTTTGAAATAGATAATGAAAGCAGCTCTGTAGTTCCCCTGTGTACCAGGAAAACGCTCTAATAGGAGTAAGTGCCACTCAGCAGGATGCGATCTGAGATGCTTGAAACTCTTTTAACAAAAAGCAAGAAAAGACATTAAAATCAGCGTGAAGCTGTATTTTCTTAATCTTTAACTTAAAGGATTTGAAATGAAGAATGTCTGTAGTTATTCTTTTTACTCAGCTTTGTATTGCTTAAGCTCTATCAACAAAAAGCAGCACTCTTGCTTTTATAAAAAATTGAGGACTCCTTATTTGTTCAGTAAACTAAAACTTAATCAGTGTTGGAAAAACATAAATATTTAATAAGCAAAGTTATTTAATCTATTCATTGAGCATTTTAGGTTTTTTGTCTCATTGCATTGATCTCAATGCTTTTAGGTAAAATTTCAGATTTTCACTCTGCATCCTCACTGTGAATCATTCCCTTATAGTTTCCATTGGTTTTTTTTTTCATTTCAAGGCATGCATTTTAAATTCCAACATATTGTCCCAAATATCTGTTTTAAACTACATTTGCCAAGATCTTTTTGTTTTATCTTGGAGTAAAAACATGTTAAATGTGGAATAATCAAAGTTTAGGAAAAACTACAATTTTAGGTGATAATTATCAAAAAGAACTTATATATATAATTAGCACATGTAATTAGAAAATGAAAACAAATATATTTTTGGAGTATTTATTGGATATAGCAGGTTCCTATAAATGAAAAACACATTTGACATTTTCTAAGCAACCTCAAGTAAAGTTTCCTCCAATTCCACTTCAATACAGAAAATCAGTTAGACAGAGCTGTAATAAACAACTTTACTCTTTTATTAACTCATATGTTCAAATGCATAAATAACATTTTCTTCTTCTCAGACTATCTTTGGTAGAAAATCCTGAAGTCAGGTAAACAAAACTTACATCTTAACACTTAAGGCTCTCAGAGGTTAAACCGTCCACCAGCAACATCTGCATCAACTTGAATCCAGCTGTTTTTAACATCATCTCCAGATCTGTAACTTTACCTTTTCTTGTTATTCAGTCAGTGCAATCATTAATGTTAAACAAACACATGATTCATGTCGCTCATCTAAAAATGCTCGATAGTTTGAGAGAAAAATAAATAAAAACAAAACGACATCTTTCCAAAGCGACGTTGCAACAACAACAATGGAATGACTTTGTAAAAGCACCCAAGCTTCAAGTCACCAATTACAGCGAGACAGAATGCGGATTTGCATGACGGGACACAAATGTACTATTTGCATCCCTCAGGCTAAAATCTCTCTTTTTTTCTTCCTGGAAATTTGTTAACGACAAAAGATGCTTTTTCTTGAGCAAAACTTCCTAATCAAATTGGTCTGAAAGAGCTTCTAATAAAAATAAAAGTCACATGCACTTTAGCTTCAATCACACGCTCTTTTCATCCAAGAAGTTTGAGCTAAACATCAATAGAAGCACTGTTTATTACTTTACCTCTCACAAACGGTGCCTTATTTATCAGAGGCCAATGTGGAAAAAAACAGTCACACATACATATAAACACAAGCAGGTTTAGCTGATTAAAAGGGTGGTGTCTGATGACTATTAATGCTGAAGAACATGCCAGAACTGGAATGCAACACCTCTTTATTTGAGCACCAGCAAAACTCAAACAGCACAAACTAAATTCTTGTAACAGCCCTACGATAAAAGGAAAAGACACAGAGGTAAAAAAGGTAACCGGTTACAGCGAACGAGACACGTAACGTTTCTCATGCATGTGAATTTGATCAAACTGTGCATCTGCTTTAGTCTACGTTTCATGAATTGTATTCAAGGTGCCAACAATAAGAGCATGTTCCCATTACGAGATTATTTATTGTGCAGATTTTAGAGCTTAGAGACTCATCCAAGGTCCAGGTCTCTGACGAACTGTTGTCTCTCCAGATTGAGATGAAACGCTTCCATTCAACACATTTGAGCTGTCAATGTCCTCGGGCCCCTCAGAATCATGAGACTCCTCTTCCTTGTTATCTGGCGCTTCGGTTCCAGAGGAATCGAGGTTTAAAGACGGGCCCTCTGATGACATGTCTCCTAAAGTGCCATTTTCCTGGAGATCGAAGGTCTCGTTCATAGACCCGATCGCTGCCGGAGAACTGAGTTCTTTCAGGGAATTTTCCCTCTCCATACGCTTCCGAACCTCCTCTCTCCGCTTCTGGATGCGAGTGTTGTCTCCCATCATGACCCTGACTCTGACTTGATCTGGGGGCCAGAGCCCACCCCAAATAAACTGCAGGTATCCAAACAGAGCAATGACACTGAGGAAGGTGAAGTTGGTGGCCACGCCAATCACTGCAGACGTCAGGGGGAAGTTGTACAACAGATATCGTATACCGGTGAAGTAGGCGTGGATACGGAGCTGAGACGAGTAGATCTGGACCCGTTTGGAATGGATCTCAATTACTGCACCGACAGTGGGTTCATAAGCATTTGTCTTGTAATCTGAGTAGAGCTCCACTTCTATTAGCTGCTTCTGCTCAGCCATCCCAGTCAGCAGGAATGGAGAGAAGTATAAAGTGCTCAGGGTTTGCAGAAGGCTGGAGCGATAATGCAGCATTGTGGATCGCCCCACCGACGAGACGACCTTCCCACCTCTGGTGTAACAGGACATCCTCACCATGAACATACCCAGCTGTTCATTCGCTGGAGACTCAGGCATCTCCAGCTCCAAAGAGACTCTGTAAGGCTGACCATTAGCCATCACTTGGTCTCTGTCATTCCTCATGAAGGAGATGTTGGCTGTAGGGAAGGAGCAGAGACCTGATCCTCCAGCATCACAATCAGAAGTGTAGAAAAAGTGCACAGGAGTGGAGAAGCTCACGGTGGGCATGTAGGAGTAATAGAAGCTGCCATAGAGAAATATGGACACCCAGAGCAGAAGGACAAGGGTACAAAAGAGGATGGCTGCCTGAAATAATGTCCGTCGGGCTTTGAGGAGAGTCACAGCTGCCACATCCTGCAGCCAGTGAAGAACTGGTCCCATCGCTCCCCCCATCTTGTCTGATTCGCTTCTGTTTTGGATTGTTAATCCTCTCTGGAGTCCTGTGGACTGCTGCCTCTGTGGCGGATCCTTAAATTCAGACATTAGTGGGTGGCACCGCGTCAAAACTGTAAAATTGCTTATCTTCACTTCCCATGAGTCAAGTCTGTTGTTCAAATAGCCACGCACCAGGAAACCAGGCGGGATTGTTACGCTGAGTCAAAATATATCGGGGGAAAAATTGTAATATTCGGGGCTATTTAAGATTTAAACGGACGCTTTCTTCAGTAAGCTCGTTAGCTACTTGGTTAGCATTCAAATGCGGCTAAACAAAAACATGACCCCGCGACCCGGATGTGTTAACGACATCCGGGTTACAATTTTTTTGTTAGCTTCGAAGCATTAGAGCTTCAATCATCGACGCCTATTTTCTTCTCGCAGACACAACAATGGGAAAGAAAACTCGCCTCGGTGGAGGAGCTGTCGGCCGGAGAACAATTCTACAGCTTTCTCCTCCCGGAAACCGCGGTGGGAATCCTGGAGAGAGGGAAGAAGCGAACTCAGGATCGGATGGTACTTTTTGTAACACGTTAGCGAGGGTTAGCTCAGTGCTAAAAAGGTTAACGCCTGACGAATGGGCCTCCTCAACAAAAAAGTACATTTTCATAGCACGCGTACGGGGCTAAAGTTTTACTATAGAGGAAATATGCCGAACAATTGTTAAATTGCCTATTTTCTTTGCTCACGGGTGGATCTAAAAAGGTATGAATGCTATTATAAGCTACGGGCTAGCGCGCTAAGCTAATTGCGGCTGTTGTGAAGCACGTTGGCCTGTCGGTAGAGACAAAAGATAGCCCAAACTAATCCAAAGATTTTAAAATTACAACACATTTGTTTGTGCGTATGAGAAAGAGGGGTGTCCTTGTAAAGAAACAATGTAATTGCCTGTGTTGTGTCCACTAGCTACACTGGGCACGCCTGCATTGTTACCAGCTACTCATGTTTATTGGAGCTGAACCGGATTTCTTGTGGACTATTTCTGTGCAGATGAACAGGACGGTGACAGGCACAAATTCGTGAGACGCACAAATACAAAGACAGCCACAGTAAAGGCAACAGGTGAGTTAAATTGAATCGAAATGTAAACAAAAACCGGTCTTTCAAACGCAGTGATTTAGTTTGACTTGTCAATGTTGTCTCCTTTCATGTAGAGGGGTTGTCGTTGCTTGGAGCATACGAGGACAGTGATGAAGAAGATGCTGGAGATCGTTCAGCTGCAAATCCTCGACACAACCAGTCAGCAGACATTGATAGTACACTGGCCAATTTCATGGCTGTAAGTATGAGATGTAAAACGTTTGCATCTTTATTAGTAGCTTCTTATTTCTGAATGACAAGTCAGCCAGCAGAAAATGTCATTACGTTTTTCACAAGTATTTGTTTGTTACCGTTTCTCCTATTCTAGGAAATTGATGCAATCACAACTCAGCCAAGTACAGATGACGCAACAACTCATCAGTCCGTTCCAAATGCTACTCCACCAAAACCTGAAGCTAAAACTCAGGAGCCGACTGGGGAAGGTGGACAGAATCAAGAAAGCACAGAGTTTGAGTACAATACACAGTACTCACTAGCTGGCGGTAAATTTCATTACTGCTGTCAAGACTAAGCTGCAATGTTTGTTGTAAATTGTGCATTTATATAAAAAATATGTGTGCTTGTATTACAGTTGGTGTTGAGATGGGAGACTGGCAGGAGGTATGGGATGAGAACTCTGGTTGCTATTACTACTGGAACACTCCTGTCTC